>MDYQ01000673.1:0-44573 GCA_003024175.1 Planoprotostelium fungivorum
ATTACCGGCCACGAAGCTGGTGCGCTTCTTGCGGTTGACGGGTGACACTTCCTCGTTGTTGTTGTTCTGTTTGTTAACGGCGAATCCAGTGATGGTTTTGGCGGGAACAGGGGGTGTGGTGGTGCTCATACCCGAGGGGGGGAAACTCAGCGTCTGCATCGTGTCACCGACTGCGTGCCATAACGATGATGTCACCTCTTTGAAGGAAGAAGACAGCTTGGGCATTTCGTCTCTCTCTTCGAGAGTCTCCTTGTAACTGGAGGCTCCGCTGAATCTCGTGCGACGGTAAGATGAGTTCTCCTCTTCTTCCTCATCATCATCTTCTCCTCTTCTGTCCTCTTGTGGAGATATAGGTCCCTGTTCTGTTTAGAGAGAGTCGTAGGATTCTTGATCACCTCTGGCTTGGCATTGGGCACCATCGATATGATGGTTCTCTTGTCTGCATCGGGCTTGACAGGGACGAAAGGAAGAACTTTGAGAAGTTTGGGATGGTGTTGAGAGGCGCGTGGCATCTCTGGGGTCATCGGCTCAGGTTGATTGATGAATCTTCCCTTCTGGAATGGTAACCTCTCCAAAGACATCTTGAGAGCTGGTAGATCTGATGGATGTTCTTCTGGGGTCCTCAAGATCTATAGAGGATGAGTTCGACGTGACGATATGGAAGGTGCACCTTCTGCATCAGACTCTGCAACTCGGGACTCTCCAGGTAGGATTGATGGATTTTTAAGACGACACCCTCCCAGTTGAGTTCAGATTGAGCCCCCGGCGTGAAGAGGTCGGTGAAGGCCTTTGGAATGGGTCTCTTCTCTCCAAAATCGTTCTTCATGTACTCGTGGAGGATACGTCTGGCCGATTCATTGGCGCTGTGTACGTTGAGTAAAGAGGATGTGCATCACATTCCATACCTCTGCAGTTCATCGGAGTTGTTGTCTCTAGCTCCGACACTACTCAGATGTGCCAGGGCCTCTAACAGAGGGAGAGATATCTTGATGTTTGCGCTCCCCGCAGCTAAGCCTACGAATGGATCTCCATTTCCGTCATCTTCTTCAGCTGCCTTCTTCACTGGTTTGCGCGTGAACGCTGGAAACTCAGCGAGAAGGGATTGGATGTTCATGTTTTGCGTGACGTCTATTGGATGGGATAGCTATCACCAAATCTACAACGATGAGACTTTTCGGCGGTATTTTCTGGCACAGACAGGACCGAGAAACAGCACGAATCCGGGGAAGACAGGGCAACCGCAACATCAGGACAAGGATTCCCGTGCAGAAAGAGGTCATTCTGTGTCATCCCGAGGAGGCAGGACGTGACGATCAAACACGATTGATGTTGAATCATTGAAGGCTACAAAGTGTCAGTCTTTGGATCTCAGACACCGATGAGACAAGTCGTGACAAAAGATCATTCTCAACATCATCTCCATCGTCGCAGAAGACAAAAAGCTGACGCAGATGATGCTTCGTATATTTATCCATACGTCCCCCCTCTACCTCTGTACTTCCCTCTCCCTCGCCATCCTGCGTGTCACTTGACTCAAACTCGGCCTCTTCTCTCCACGTCTATCCGTGCATTCTCTTATCAATCCAGCCAACCTTTCATCTTCACATCCCTCCGTCGTGAATATAAAGTCGCTGGTGCTTTCTCCACCGTACAAGCTATGGTTTCGACTTGCCATGGCCCACAGCAGCACACCAACACTCCACACGTGTCCCACCGCTTCGTACCTCTTCTTCTTGACGATTTCGGGTGCCTAAAGTCTCAGACTTCTCTCAATTTTCTCCTCACCGTCTGCAGACTCTTCCGCGTTGGATCACATGCTGTTCCTTCAGCCACAACACAAGAGAGACACTGTAGCTTGGCCGTCAGTGTTTGACTACCGGACAGCATGATCTGTGACAACGTTGATATTAAAAACACAAGGGATGATGTGTACCTTCTTAGGAACGACAGCTGTGTGGACCATGCCCATAGATGTGATGTATGACAGTCCTCTGCTCACTCCTTGTCCTCTGTCTCTTGTCACTCTCTCTTTCTCTTCTCTTCTCTCACTCACATCACAAACATGGTCTCTACAGTCAGCTCGGACGATGCACAGAGATAGTCATGGAGAGAGCCGCCTTCCATCCATTCCATCATGATGTATCTCTCTGTCTCATTTCAGGCGCAATTCATCTACAACCCACAAGAATCACCCATCGAATTTCTACCGAGATATTGCACGACGTTAGGATGATGCAATCCCTGCATCGATTTGTTCCACGCATATCTTTCTTCTCACCTTCATCACACGACAGATCACATCAACGTCGCATCCATCATCCTCATGGACTTTCTTTACCATCACCAACGTCGTCTCCTTGTACACACTCTTCCATGATCGACTGTTTTCACCTCCAACTTGTTCCACACATTCGACCCCCAATGCATCGACTGATAGATCTAACGCGATGATATTGGACATCATCTGACATCAAATCAGAATCATGATCACGATGTGATGTCATCTACACCTTTCGATTGCGATAGACTTTGATGTACAAGACGAGCGAGAGGATGAGTGAGATCGTCGTGCCTCCAATGATGCTGCAAATCAAGATGATGAGTGCCTTGTTTGATGTCGAATGATCGGATATTTGGATGACTTCATAGGATTGTGGTGTCTCGCTTTCGATGCCGATGGAAAAGTTTGTCAAGTGTGTGCTCTGACACATCGTCACTCTGCCCTCTTCTCTCATTGTCAGCCCTTCTCTCTGCCACTCTGCCTCTGTCTCGTTCCAGTACTGACACACTGCCTCTGTCTCTCTCTCAGCTTCTTTTGCTCTCTTTCTTCTCATCCATCCATATATACATCTATCATGCATAGACTCACTGTAGCCATCAGGGATGTTGTCAATGATGCCCATGGAGATGTTGATGAGCTGAGTGACGTTTCTGACATCTATCTCTTGTCCATTCTGATACACGCTCACTCCTACCACTGGACTGTATCTGATATCTCATCAGTCTCACAAATCATCGATGAACATACATGGTCTCGTTCTGACGAGACAGGAAGGGATTGAAATGCAGTGATGATATTACCACCGACACTGCTCTACATCAGTATCTCATACAGAGACTAGGATGAATGATGAACTACCTTTCTGTGATACGATGGAGGAGGAGAGGGTGACGGCGACGTCTTCCGTCAGGCGATTGGACAGGTTTACATTATCCTCCTGCGTATCGTACGTCTGTAGGTGAATGGATACGTCTAGCGAATTGTAGGTGAAGGACGAGGTGTTACGTAACAGAGCGAGAATGATAGCAGAGACGATCTTGGGTGTCTACAACACTTCACTCCGCGTGATGCTTCACATCTCTCACCTCATCACTCCACCTGCTTCCATTGATGAACTCCTATTCCACATCAATCCCCTCTATCTCTCGAATCGACGTCACCTCGGCCTCTCTGATGGATATCGTCGTAGAGTTGTCGTACAGATCGTCGATGGTTCTCCTCTTGATGTGCGTGGTCTCTATTTCAGATGTGGAAGATAAGATGGTGGAGTGGGGGGATTCTGTCGAAAGTTGGCTCGTTGTAGAGGAGGTCGTCCCAATGGGAGATTCTTGTACTGTCGTCGATGAACTTTTCGATTGAGAGGTAGAGGTGGTGCATGCGTAACTGATGTGGTCCGTGCATATAGAAGGAACATCCAGGGTGATAGAACAAGGAAAAGGGTTACCGCTCAGATCACATTGGGATGTGATGTTGATGTATGCCACCGATGTGAAGTCATTATCGTTCAGATGAAGGACTTGAAGAGGTCGCAAGCTCGTGTTTCTTCCAGGAACGTTACCGCTCAGTTCATTGTGGTCCAAGATGAGAGATTGAAGGCCACCGAGACGAACGATGGAGAATGGAATGGACCCAGACAAGTTGTTGTAGGATAGATCCAAAGAAAGAAGATTGGACAAACCACCCAAGGATTCCGGAATGGATTGGGTCAATCGATTGTGAGCCAAGGTGATGTCTGCCAGGAGGGGATTGATGAAGGGGGGGATGTCGCCAGTCAAGACATTGTTGTCCTATTTGGTCGTGAGATCGGTGCAGAGAGGAACAGAAATCACCAACTGCAGATGAGACAGACGATCTAAATTAGTGATGCAGGTGGGAATGAGTCCTGAGAATCGATTGAAACCCAGATTGATATAAGAGAGTTCAGTGGGTGTACCTTCTTGCATTCAATGCGGAACCTATTGATGGAAAGTCTCACAGATGGATTCTGGTATACCTCCCGTTATATCATTGTGACTGAGATCCAGACGAATGAGGTGAGGAAGATTACCAATGGAAGATGATAATGTCCCATTTACACGGACAGGGGAGGTCTGTGGGTTGTAGACGATCTGGACTGGATAACTTGATGTTGCATCACAAGTTACCCCAATGTAGTCTGTAGAGTTACAGATCTGCTCGGCTGTGAGTCGGCGAATTTTGGACGTTTCGCATCACATTATCTCCTGTCCAATAGAAACCCGATCCTGTCATGATTCAGTGTCTGAGATGGAGCGCAGTGATGCAGTGGATCGGGTCAGAACACACTACCTCCTAGCGTCGTCCATATGTCCTTCATCGTCTGTACCACGTTTGGATCAGAGCCTACCCCGTACTTCAACTGAAGCAGTATACACAGGATGGTGTGAATGCTCAGCGACCGAAAGACTCGCATCGTGATGTGGTCGCAGCCGTTTCTGTCGTCTGAGAGGTAGTCCTCTGTCGAGGTGTCAGTGTTGGAGGTGCTCCTCCAGATCCATGGTTCTATGACGAATCACTTCCCCTCTTTGGAGGTTCCCACGGCAGCTGATGGATCGTGGAGGGAAGTAAGACGCAACACGATGGATAAGTAGACGCTTTGTATCTTTATGTATCTACATAGACATTCTTGTAATCTTCTGCCTGGGGCTGGAGATTCTTCAACTCTTTCTCTGTCATCATCCTCTGCGTCACTTGACTCAGACTCGGTCTCTTCTCTCCTCTCTCCTCTGTACAATCTCTGATCAGCCCTGCCACTCTCTCGTCCACGTTCTTCTCTGTGGCGAAATCGATGTCACTGCCGTCACTGTTGTCGTAGAGATGAGAGTTGTGTGTTGCCATGGCCCACAGCAGCACGCCGACACTCCACACGTGTCCACTTGTTTGGTATCTCTTCTTCTTTTCAATCTCAGGAGCCTGATGCCGCGTTAAGTTTCACCGTGGCTGATTCTTCTCACCGTGGCCATGTTCTTCTGTGCCTTCTCGTACGTTGTTCCCTCTGTCACGATGCACGACAGACACTGCAATTTGACCGTCATCGTGTGGCCATCAGACAGCATGATCTAGGCATTTTTAATCTCGATTGAGTCTGTGCAAGATGTATACCTTCTTGGGCACAACAGCTGTGTGTACCATGCCCATAGATGTGATGTATGACAGTCCTCTGCTCACTCCTTGTCCTCTGTCTCTTGTCACTCTCTCTTCTCTTCTCTCACTCACATCACAAACATGGTCTCTACACTCAGCTCAGATGATGCAGAGAGATAGTCATGGAGAGAGCCGCCTTCCATCCATTCCATCATGATGTACCTCTCTGTACAATTTGAGAACTGTCATCCTTCCACATCTCTCTTTACCTCTCAGACTGTTTCCAAGGTACTGTATGATGTTTGGATGATGGATGGTCTGCCGTCAAGTCAGAAGAATGTATCACACATCCATCGCCTCTTGTTCCTCACCTTCAACAGATTGCTCTCTCTGTCGATGTCGATGTCTCTCGTAAGCTTCTTGACCATCACTGTGGTCGTTCCCTTGTACGTACACTTCCACACTTGCCCTCTCTTTCCCTCTGCTATCTTCTGCTCGTACTCTATCTCCTCTGCATCAACCATGACGCTGAGTGATGTCTCCAACCGGTTCTGACGCATCATCGTCAGACGAGAATGATTCTGTTCCTCTTACCCTGCTTTGTCGATGCGTACGATAGATGATGATGGATACGATGAGAATTGAAATGAGAATGAGGCCGCCGCCGATGCTACATGCCAGAATGATGATCAGTCTCTTTGAGTTATCTTCTTGTGGTGGCACCGCAGCGACAGGCTCGATACCGATGGAAAAGTTTGTCAAGTGTGTGCTCTGACACATCGTCACTCTACCCTCTTCTCTCATCGTCAGCCCTTCTCTCTGCCACTCTGCCTCTGTCTCGTTCCAGTACTGACACACTGCCTCTGTCTCTCTCTCAGCTTCTTTTGCTCTCTTTCTTCTCATCTCATCCATCCATATGTACATCTATCATGCATGTGTGCACTCACTGTAGCCATCAGGGATGTTGTCAATGATGCCCATGGAGATGTTGATGAGCTGAGTGATGTTTCTGACATCTATCTCTAGTCCATTCTGATACACGCTCACTCCCACCACTGGACTGTATCTAATCTTGCATGAGTACAAGTCAATATCAACGTCACATACACAGATTCGTTGGAAAAGGTCGAGAATGGATTGAACGTCACACACGACAGTGCCACCGATGCTATCATCTGTCAGATCCATCGTTCACATCATCCTTCACCTTTTTCTTTGTCGACAATTGACCCTGGAAGTGTAACGGCAACACTGGTGTTGGCAATCTTGCTCTCTATGATGTCACTGCCGTTCAGACTGCTCTGATTGTACGTCTGCAGGTTGACAGACACGTCTGGACTGTTGTACTTGAAGGAGGTCGTGTTACGTAATAGCGTCAGGATGACAGCTGATAACACCCGAATCGTCTACAACGGGTCAGTCATATTCCTAACGTCATGATTTGATGTGGATGAGATATTGATGTGACCTCGATGTGATATGATATCGTGATATGTTGTCGTGATATGTTGTGATGATGAATCGATTTGTGCCCTCACATCACTCTTTGCTGTACCATTGATTACCACCTATGATACGGTCAACTTCCATCCATCTCTATCCTCTCACCCCTGCTTGTGCCGCAGACAACCTCGTCTGGTTATCGTACAAGGTATCGATGGTGATGGAGCATCCCAATAAACCGTGGTCGCATACTGGTGCCAGACGTAACTTGTAAGAACACAGATCCGAGTTTCCTGTCAGATCGCACAAACCTGTTACATTGATGTATCCCACGGAGGTGAAATAGTTGGCAGAGAGATCGAGATAGACGAGTGGGGGCAGGTTATTGTTCCTCCCTGGTACATTTCCCCTCAATAAATTATTGGAAGCCAATAGCAATTGTAGATAAGGTAGATTGATCACATTTGGTGGCATCAGTCCTGGATGAGTTGAGTGGAATCATATAGATCTTTGCATCACCAGTGAATTGATTTGAATGGATATAGAGGACGGTCAGATTGGCCAGCTTATTAAGGGAAGAGATGTTTCCACTCAGCAAGTTGTGATCCTGTCCACAGATCAATCTCCAATTGACAGAGACAGACTGGACCCACCAGATACAATTCTTTGAGATTTGACAGCTGAGTGATGCAATTGGGTATTGTTCCATTCAGTTTCATTGTTCCAAAATTGAGATAAAGAAGATGGGTGAGGTCACCTTCTCTGCATCAGCACAGAACGAGTGATGACTCACAGATGTTTGAATCAGCTATATTTCCGTTCAGTTGATTTTGCCCAATGTCCAATCTTTGTAGGTTTATGAGATTGGCAAATGAGGGAATACTCCCAACAAAAGAATTTGTGTCCTATATGATACATCAGTGGGTAGACTTCAGGAGGAATCATCACCAGGTATAGTTCTGTGAGTTGAGACAGATTCGTATTGATGCAAGGAATAACGCCAAGTCCGTCAGTGAGACTGTTCCTTCCAAGGTTGAGGAGGGTGAGTGAAGTAAGGGTACCTTATTTCATCAGTTGGAAGAAAGATATAGATGACGCTCACAGATCCCTTTTGGGATATCTCCATTGAGCTGATTTTGTCCCAGATTGAGATAATTCAAATTTGTGAGCTGCCCTTCACATCATCAGACGACAGAACACATCATCAGATGACAGAATAATGAGTAATCACCAATGCAAGAAGGGATCGATCCATACAATTTGGTTGTTGCTAGGTTGAGATTGGCAAGTTGGCTCATATTACCTCTTATAGTCAGTCGTTGATGAACTTGATCTCTCCTCACATATTTGATCAGGAATTGTTCCATTGATACCGGACGCACCAATGTTCAACACTTGGAGAAGGTTGAGCCTACCAATAGAAATAGGTATAGATCCATTCCATCCAGAATTGGTGTCCTGTTCCTGGTTTAAAATCCCACACAGCAGAGATACTGACCAAGAATAAAAAGACAAGTTGCCTGAGATTGCCGATGCACGAGGGGATCTGTCCTCCCAACTGATTCGTTCCCAGATTCAAAAAATTCAAGTTTTCGAGAGAGCCTTCTTGTACATCAGAGAAGAGCGAGACAGACCAGGAAGAGATAGACTCACAGATTCCATCGGGTACAGTTCCGTTGATGCTGTTCTGTCCCAAATTGAGATAAGTGAGAGAAGTCAGATTGCCAATGCACGAGGGAATGGGTCCTGTGAGACGATTGAGGCCGAGTTGGAGAGAGGTCAGATTGGTCAGTTGACCTGTCATGGTGAGTGTACCATCGTGTTGGAGGAATGGATCACTCACAGATGTCTGAATGGATGCTTCCATCTAACTTCTTTGAACTGAGATCTATAGATATCGAATAAGACTGATTATTGCATTGGACTCCATGATAATCACAGAACTGAAGGATCGCTCAGTCGTTCTCTCGACCATGATGTGAACTTCAGATTTGTTCTAAACCCTCACCTGCAATCCATACCATAAATCCAATGGAACTAAAGAGATTCAGTTGATCAAAGTTTGATATCTGTAACTACCGTTCAGTGTCGACCAAACGTTTTGAATTGCTGAGAGATTGGCTGGCTGCGCCTCGCAACCTCTTGATAGAAAGAGGAGAAGAACGAAGGGAGATGCTGTAAATCCTCTCTCCTTTGTTGTGGAAAGCAGTTGTGTGGAGACGATGAGCAGAAGTATAAGGGGAGCTACCAAACTGAACGGAGAGTTGTGGGATAGGTGAAGCGCTTCAGGACGGATGATCTAAAATATTCTTCAGCTTCCTTTTCCATCTTACAACATCCCGGATGTCATATCGTCAACTCACATTCCAGTTTGATGCGGTAAAATCTGTCGTTATGATCAACATTAACGTCTCGACGACCCTTTACCTTTTAATGGTACTCCTAAATCATCTAGCAAGCTTCCATCAAGTCGATCCCTCAGACACACCAAAGTCAATGAGAGGAGAACTATTGGAACAGCTCGAAAAGAAAAGGGAGTATTGTTCATCTCCGCTGCCTTCCGTCTGATCGGAGGCCCCGAAAAATGTCACCCAATTTCTACACCTCTACTCAATGTAGATAGATCACCTTTTTTAGACGTCAATCCAGCGTATTTGGGCCAGCAAGATGCTACCGATCGAGAGAGTCACAAACCATGACTCAATCTGTACCCTTCGCCTGTCCAAAAGTTAAAGATGGACAAAGGATCAGGCTGCGCTTCTCTGTCAGTGAGGGACAACTCAAACCAATTCAAGCCTTGGAAGAGCAGAATTCGAACAGTATCGTCAGTAGATTCCTACCTGATCTCTTGATTTGTGAATACCCAGAAGAAACAGTCAACGTACCGCTGGACCATGAAATCAAGAGGTGGATCGAGAATGGCATCAGATTTTCAGACGGAAGCCAGTTCCACTGGATCAACGAGAATTACTTCTATAGAGGATCCTCTGCAATTAAAGCCTTACAACAGTGAGCAAAATCACTCAACATGAAAACTCACAATCGACAGGAGTGTCGATAAGATCGCCATCATCCGAGAGAAGACTTCTGCGAAGTACAACAAGAGGATCCAGTCTCTCTTCAGCTCTTGCAAGCATCTCCAAACATTCAATCACATCTCCATCCTAATCGACAAGGACAAGAAATCTAATGACTACACGTTCACCGATGGCTGTGGTCGATACAATCGCAACGCTGCCGAATTCATCTCACCCACTTGCATCGAACATCCTTGTGCCATACAGATCCGTTTCATCGGCAGAGAGGCTCAGCAGCGGCCCCTAGAACCTCCCACAGGAATCATATGCAAGGGAGTGCTCGTCTACGACCCCACATTACCCAATGACAAGCCCATCATCCACTTTCGGGAGTCCATGTGCAAGATGAAGACACCGCTCTACCTCACCGACAACCTCCTGGGAGTCATGAAATCGAGCGAAACGTCTGCAGGATTCTTGAACAAACAGATCATCCTCCTGATGTCGAGTCTCATCGACTTTTCACCATCACCCTCATCACCCTCCGACGTCTACACCGTCCCACCTGTCGTAGAGAACATCTTCCACCGCATGCACATCCGCTCGGTCATGCGAAAGATGGCCTGCACAAAAGTCGCCACGGTCAGTCTCCTCGTCCTCTTAGAGAACCACAGACTGGACCTCGCCCTGGACTTCATCTCTGGAGCTGGAAAGGAAGCGAGAAAGTTTTTAGCAAAGTGGAGAGAGAAGGAGATTAGAAAATCGAAGAAGAAAGAAGACAGATTGAGAGTGGGAGCACCGCTGAGTTGGCTGCTGCTGGGAACTGCAGATCCGTTGGGACGATTGAAGCAGGGCGAGGTGCACCTGAGAGTCAAGATCGGATCGAGTCACGTGACCATAGTCGGTGACGTCATCGTGACGAGAAACCCGTGTTATCACCCCGGAGATATCAGGGTGAGCCATCAACTCGATGTATCTTGACGTGTGAACGGGGGAGTGAAAAAGGACAGGTATTGAAGGCGGTGGATCTGAGAGAATACAAAGACATACGAGATTGTATCGTCTTCTCACAGCAAGGAGAACGACCGGACTTTGATATGATGGGAGGCGGTGATTTAGATGGAGACACCTACTTCATCTCTTGTCACCCGGATCTCATCGGCAACATCCGTACGGTACGTACGCTACGTCTGCCGTGTCCCTGACGTTCCCAGGTGGAGCCCTGTGATTATCGTCCACCACCAACTCCGAAGCCACCGGCGTACAACGGAGCCGCTCAGGAAATCTCGATCACAAGGATAGATCGAATGAATGAATTCATCGTCAATCGCAACGATAAATTGCTGGGCAAGATCGATTCTGCCTTCGCAAAATACGCATCCAATTCGAGCAAAGGACCACGCAGTGACGACTGCATTCAGTTGGCCAAGTTATTTTCGGACAACGTGGATCGTGTGCCGGGGAAAGGATATGAACTGGACAAGAAGATGTGAGTTCTCACAGATGCTCCACGATGACATAACCTGACGTTTGACAGTGACAGCGCACCTGAAGCGAAATCGACTTTCATCGACACGATGGTGAAGAACCAGAAGAATTGGAGGGAAAGCATACCACAACACACGCCGACTTACCTCCAAATGTCTGACGACAAGTTCCTCCACTTCCTCGCAGAAGACAGAGACATCTGCCTCGTGACCCATCGAAGGGACAGACAAAAGCTCATGGACGCGTGGAAGAAAAAGTTCACACGATCGACACTTGAGATCGAGCCCGCTCAGGATCTCTTCACAGACGTGTTGGACACAAAGAGATTGATCGAAATGATCAAGGGAACGAGAGAGAGCAGTTTGGACTTTGACACCTTTTCGAATTGTACGATGAAGCCGAGGGAAGGAAACAAGGAGGAGACTTGTCACTGGAAGTGTACCTATCCATCGTGTGGCAGGAAACATCCATCATTGATGGATCTGTACTTCACTTGGGACCATTTCATACGGAAGCAGATGAACCAGTATAAGCCTCTGAAGGAGCAGATGCAAGAGAAGGAACGGATCGAAGCGGAACGGAGACGAGAGAACGATGAATTGACAAAGATGAGAGGACCACTAGAAGAATTGAGAGCTGCGATGCGTGAGCTGGAAATCGAATACGACAGGAGGAGGAGACAGGAAGACATTTCAGAGAGACAACGATGGGTGAAGTCATCATTGAGATCCATCAGTATCTGATGCCAAGTGTAGAGACTGCTGGAGTGGAAAGCGTTTCCATCGATGATGGAGAAATTAGAGGCGGCGAGACAGTCTCAATTGTCCTCGCTGGCCTGCAGATTCGAATACGAGAGAAAGAAGGACACATTGAATGCTCTGGAAGCGAGCGAGACTCGATTGATGATGAAGATATTAGACATCAATCAACGGGAGGCCTCGATACAACAACAGGTGATCACACATCGATGCCACGTCAGTTCATCAAATGACTCGAAACAGTTGCAATCGATGATGGTAGAGATGAATAGGATCACAGAAGAAATCGATCATCTGCTGGACGTCAACGAGAACACAGAGAGTGACATCAAGATGAGGGAGAGGATCTTTGAGATGAGAGGACTGGTCGTCCGGTGGCTGCATCGACGATTTGGGGATAAGCCGTTCAAGACGATCGATCACAGTCATCACATCGTGAGAATCTGTGAAATTGAAGCATGATTGAGTGATAAACAGGTGAGACAAGACCGAATCCTTCTCATTTCAGCCGGAACTGGATCAGGAAAGACAACGCAAGTGCCACAGTATCTGTTAGACGAACAGGTGATTTCATCTTCATCCAACTTCATCCTATTTCTCATCATCTCATCGTATACTGAGACGAACGAACGCGTATTCACTTGCATCAGATCCTCTCGAAGAGAAACAAATCGGAGAGAAAGAGGATCGCCTGCGTCCAGCCCCTCAGACTGTCCGTCCAAACGATCCCACTCCACATCTGCAAGCAGTACGGTTCTCCTCTAGGTGTTGACATGGGTTACAAACTATCAGAGAAGAATCCCACGCGAAAGATGGAGCCCAAGTTCAACCGAGAGACATCCGTCGTGTTCATGACCAACTCTTCCTTGGTCGATTCGCTTCTGTTTGGAAAGAAGTTACAGTATCAGATTGTCATCGTAGATGAGGTGGATGATGTGATGAGCGATGAAGGGTAAAATGGTGCCAGGTACATCAGAGGGATCTGTACACGGATACACTGCTGGCCTTGTTGATCGATGAGATGAAAGTGGATCAGAAATTACAGTTAGTCATCATGTCGGCTACAATGGATCTCAAGAGAGTGAGTCATCGATCGATCGCATGTGAAGATGTGATTAACTGTCATCGTTGATGAGAGATAGTTGGTAAAATACGTATCTTGCATCAAATCACCCCTCATCATCGAGATCGAACCGGAGGAGACGAAATTTCCAATCATCATCCACTACAATGACACATCAGAATCCATTGGCGTGGTCGAATCTGCCTGTGAGGTACGATGAGAATCCTCGCATTATGATGAACGAAGGATGATAACGACATCCAGACAGTGAGGAAGATCGATGCAGATCGTCCACTAAAAGAATCCATCATCGTGTTCTTCTCAGGTAAGCCAGACATCAGCGCCGCAGAACGAAAGCTACGAGGTGAATCGATACAAGACGACCTCGATTGACATACATCAGATCATTCCGGCCTCTCACTGCTCCAATTACACTCGCAAGTCGACGAGAACAACAGAAAAAAATGCGCACAACCGCCACCGGACGAGAGGAGGAAAGTCATCTTAGCCACCAACGCAGCGGAGACCGGCATCACCATCGAAGATCTAGTGCACGTCATCGACACCGGAAAGGCCAAAGAGTTGAGCCGGGTGGGTGGTGGTTCACAGCTGAAGGAAGAGTGGATCACGAAAGCGTCGGCAAATCAGAGGAAGGGAAGGGTGGGTCGAACGAAGCCCGGTTTTTGCTGGAGACTGTACTCCAAACAGAGGTGACCCGTTCGAAATGTTCGATGCACTCAATCGTGATGCAGGTACGATGACATGTCGGAGCATAAGAAACCTGGCATCACCAATACGGCCTTAGAACCGTTGATCCTGCAGATGTTGCACGTGGACAAGAGGATGGAGAACTTTCGCTGGATTGACGAACCAGATGTGGAAGAGAGTTATCGTCGATTGGTGACCCTGGGGTTCATCACATCAGAGGGTACATCCAGAGAGAATCCATCCAGTCTACTCACTGATTTGGGGAGAGAAGCGAGGAACATCAGGGAAGATAACATATACATCACGAAGCTGATCATCGAGGGAGGAAGAGGTGCCGATGACCACATCGTCGATGTGATCTCTGATGACACGTAGGGGGTATCTTCGAGGCCGTCCTGAAGATGATCTGCATCATGATAGTGTGGGGAATGTTGTTCGCCAAGGACTCCCGCCTGCCCAGCACAGCAGGAGAGAGTGATCACTTGTCCATGATCCGACTATTCGATGCCTTCGATGTGAAGACGGGGAAGAAGAGGGACTCCTTCTGTAAAGAGAGAGGCATCTCCGTCCATCACATGAAGTCGGCCGTGCAACACTACATCAAGATGTTCGCCAGATACAAGAAATACTTCGGAACATCCACGGGGGGAGCAGTGGAAGAGAAGTTGATTTCCTTGCTCATTGACACGTTCAAGGAGACCACCTACCTCGTGATGATGTCGAGAGACAAGGGAGAGAACGATTTGAAAATGGGCCGTTCATCGAGTGTCTCTCTCGCACTGAAACAAGTTCTGTTGGTGGGGGCGATCTACAATGGTTTCGCTCAACACTGTACCGTCTTGAGTGGTGATCGATTGCCCTCTTGGATGAGAGAGAAGACGGAGAAGATGTTATCCGCTGAACCGGTGAGAGGAAGAGGAAATGTTCATTTACCCTCGACAGGTGACTGCGATCGTTCGATTCGTTGATGCCAAGTCTGCCAATTCAGCTCTGAATAAGATCTATCACAAATTGAATTGTAAGACGGCCGAACCCATCGGTAACATCGTAGACAGAGAGAAGTTCCACAAACTGGGTCTGCCCCCCGTCGCCAAATTTCGGTTCATCGATTCTGGCCCTTCCGATTATATCTACGAGATTCGACTGAAGCTCACCAACGAAGAATGGAAGGGGGATGTGTTGAATCGATTACGCTCCATCGGACTCAAACCATTAGAGATGAGGAAGGAGCAGGAGATGACTCTGAAGAAAATATAGAGAGTGACGATCGTACGAACGTGTTTAACGATCTCTTTATTTCTCGACGTATACGTTGTCTATTGTCTGACGCGGTTGTAGAGACTTGAGCTCTTTCTCTGTCATCATTCTCTGCGTCACTTGACTCAGGCTCGGCCTCTTCTCTTCTGTCTCTTCTGTGCAATCTCTGATCAGCCCTGCTAGACTTTCATCCATGCCTTCTGTGGTGAAATCGATGTCACTGCCGTCGCTTTTATCGTAGAGATGAGAGTTGTGTGTGACCATGGCCCACAGCAGCACGCCGACACTCCACACGTGTCCACTCGTTTGGTATCTCTTCTTCTTTTCAATCTCAGGTGACTGTCTGTGTCAGAGAAGTCCCTCCTGTCATTCTTCACCGTCTGCAGACCTCTCTGCTTTCCTTCGTATGGTGCATCCTCTGTCACAACGCACATCAAGCATTGTAACTTGACATCCGTCGTGTGGCTGCCTGACAGCAGGATCTGATGCATTCAGTCTCCACTCAAGTGATGCCAGACCATCACCTTCTTGGGCACAACAGCTGTGTGTACCATGCCCATAGATGTGATGTATGACAGTCCTTTGCTGACTCCTTGTCCTCTGTCTCTTGTCACTCTCTTCTCTTCTCTTCTCTCACTCACATCACAAACATGGTCTCTATAGTCAGGTCGGACGATGCAGAGAGATAGTCATGGAGAGAGCCGCCTTCCATCCATTCCATCATGATGTACCTCTCTGCACGATTTGAGAACTGTTATCCTTCCACATCTCTCTCACCTCTCAGGCCGTTTCCAAGGTACTGTACAATGTTTGGATGATGTAACATCTATCATCAAATGAATCGGCTGTGCGCGTACATCCATCACCTTCAACATCTGACACTCTCTGTCGATCTCGATATCTTTTGTAAGCTTCTTGACCATCACTGTGGTCGTTCCCTTGTACGTGCACTTCCACACTTGCCCTCTCTTTCCCTCTGCTATCTTCCGCTCGTACTCTATTTCCTCTGCATCAACCATGACGCTGAGTGATGTTTCCATATGTTTCTGTTGTCGTTCGTCAGATACATTCTGTCTTTCTGTCTCTCACTCTTTGACGTAGCTGGAAGTTGCGGTAGATCAGTACTGAGATGATGAGAATGAGAATGAGGCCGCCAACGATGCTGCAGACCAGAATGATGATCAGCGTCTTCGTCTTGTTCTCTTCTGTCACAGCCACAGGCATAGTGTCTGTTACCACACTGTTGTTCTTCTGTATAGGCATGATGCCAATGGAAAAGTTTGTCAAGTGTGTGCTTTGACACATCGTCACTCTACCCTCTTCTCTCATCGTCAGCCCTTCTCTCTGCCACTCTGTCTCTGTCTCGTTCCAGTACTGACACACTGCCTCTGTCTCTCTCTCAGCTTCTTTTGCTCTCTTTCTTCTCATCTCATCCATCCATATGTACATCTATCATGCATGTGTGCACTCACTGTAGCCATCAGGGATGTTGTCAATGATGCCCATAGAGATGTTGATGAGCTGAGTGACGTTTCTGACATCTATCTCTTGCCCATTTCGATACACGCTCACTCCTACCACCGGACTGTATCTATTCTTGTGTGAGTATGAGTGAAAAAATACATGTCACATACACAGATTCGTTGGAAATGGTCGAGAATGGATTGAACGTCACACTCGACAGTGCCACTGATGCTGTCATCTGTCAGATCCATCCTTCACATCATTCTTCACCTTTTTCTTTGTCGATAATTGACACTGGAAGTGTAACGGCGACGCTGGTGTTGGCAATCTTGCTCTCTATGATGTCACTACCGTTCAGACTGCTCTGATTGTACGTCTGCAGGTTGACAGACACGTCTGGACTGTTGTACTCGAAGGAGGTTGTGTTACGTGACAAGGCGAGAATGACGGCAGATAAGAGCCGAATCGTCTACAACGAGTCAGTGATCTCTCTCCCATCATTTCACCACTTGCATTATTCCCCGTCGTGCTGCCGAGTAGAGTCTGTAAGCATCAGCTTCTACTCGAGTTGTACCGTTCACCTCTGCTTGTGAAGTAGATATCCAAGTTTGGTCGTTGTATAACGAATCAACGTTCAATTTGCACGGTGATAAGCTGTCGTAACATATGGGAGCCAAACGCAGTTTGTAAGAACACAGAAGCTGATTACCTCCAAAGTTGCAGGAATGGCTGACGTTGATGTATCCCACGGAGGAGAGCTCATTACGGGATAGATCGAGGTTATCAAGTGCAGACAAACTCTTGTTCCTTCCAGACACAGTTCCATTCAGAGAATTACCAGAGAGAGATAAGGTTTTCAGCTGTGGGAGGTTGATGATTGCATCAGGTATGCCGCCCTGAAATCGATTGTTGTCCTGTATAGCGTCAGGAAGCACGAATGTGATTGAGCTTACGAGATACAATTCTTCCATCGATGTGAGATTACTGATGCAAGGAAGGATGGATCCAGATAGATTGGTCGTTCCCAGATTCAGAAAGGTGAGTTTCGTCAGCGAACCTAATCGAATCAGAACGCCAGATCGTTCATCTCTCACAGATAGCATCTGGTATCGATCCACTGATGTTTGTTATTCCCATGTTCAACTTTGTGAGTTGTTTGAAGCGATCCATCAAAGAGGGTATGGTTCCGTTCAATCCGCGGTTGCTATCCTGTTCCTCATCAGAGGTCAAGAGAATAAATTGATTCACCAGGTACAAAATTTGCAGTGCAGTTAGATTACCAATGCACAAAGGAATCGGCCCTTCGAGCTGATTTGTACCCAGATTAAGATAAAGCAGATTATTCAGAGCACCTCCTCGTATTCAGAGAACGATATGAAGAAGAGATGAACTCACATATTTCGTCGGGTATCCTTCCGTGGATTTGATTGGCTCCGAGATGAAGAGAGTTGAGAGAAGTCAGATTACCGATTAAAGGAGGAATCGTTCCATTCAATTGAATTTGAGAGAGGTCGATCACGTTTGGTCGTGATGCATTGTCGCAGGTGACTCCCTTATAATCAATATTATTGCAGATCTGATCGGATCATCAGCACCCGATGCGAAAAGAGTTTCTCTTCGGCACGACTCACATCAGTTCCTTTCCATAAGGTAGGTGAACCTGAAGACATGTGAATGGTGATGATGTACAATCGTTTTACCTCCCAGACTCGACCATATACTCTGCATTATTTGAACAGGACTGGTGTCCTGTGCTTCACAGCCCTGATAGAGGAACAGGAGAAGAAGGAAACAAGAGGTGGGTGACTCTCTCTTCATCATCTTGGGTTGTAGTCGAACGGAGATGAGAATCAGAGGCAGAAATAGAGCGAGGAGCCAGGGAATCTCTTGACGGGATGGAGAGATTTGGAACGAATGTCTACGAACTGAGTTTTGTTCGTGTGTATCAGGAGGTGAGTCGAACTGAGATCGTCAGTTTGAATTCTATTCCGTATCACATGGATTAATGCTCACATTCTGTACATACGAGGTCGATAAAGAAGAACCTAACATCGTTACATTCATGTTCACTCGTGCACCTCTCTCTCACCTTCCTTCGGTACCTTCACAACCCCCAACACTCTGTCTGGTCGTTCACCGAGACATCTCAGGTGGGAAGTCAGGAGGCACATCATCAGAACGATCTGGAAGTATGTGGAAGTAATCATCCTCTCTCCGCCTGGGTGCACCCTTTGGTCTACTGTTCGTGTTTCTCTGATGGGTAATTACGGTTTACACAACCTGTCTCGGGTTCATCACTCGTGTGGAACGGCCTCCTTCTTGCATGTTTCAGAACATATCTCCTATCTCAACAGGGCAATGTCCTCTTGGATGTCTCTCAGTCCTGGTCAATTTCATCAACTTCTTTGTTCATCATTGTCCTCACATCAAGAAATTCCAAATTTTCTCCTCTTCCTCCATTCTGAATATCTTCAGTACCAGATGACGGTTCAAGTTGTTGATCAAAGAGTACTCTTGAATTGGTGAGTGATGTCTTGATTGCTGTCTAATACCAAACCCAGATATTGTCAACATTCAATTTCACAGGAATGGGTAT
Source organism: Planoprotostelium fungivorum (assembly GCA_003024175.1). Taxonomy (NCBI): domain Eukaryota; phylum Evosea; class Variosea; order Cavosteliida; family Cavosteliaceae; genus Planoprotostelium; species Planoprotostelium fungivorum. The sequence goes on from MDYQ01000673.1 coordinate 19,178, forward strand.
TTGAGTGAGTGAGTGACCCCCCTGTTAAGTGAATATTTGAGTATCCCGAGGATAGGATACTCAAATACTCATGACAGTAGTCATTGCACGTGCGATGAGACGGCGTCCCATCTGAGAGAGGAAGGTGCATCCAAGCAGGAGCCCAACAACAAGACAAAGGATATTGCATCAATGAGGGTGGATCGTGTGTTATTGTCTTCATCACACAATGTGATTGGTGATGTGTTGTGACATGTGTTGCCGTCATGATGAATGAACGTACCGCATCATATCTAGAATGAGTATTGAGTGAGTATCATCCAAAATGAGTGAGTATTCAATGGAATGCGATACTCAAATACCTTCCATGTTTTGCCAGTGAACTCTTATTTCAAAATGTGATTAATTCTATCCATGATTGACCTGAAAGGCTCAGGTACATGCTGTGGCCTACACCAACATGCACAGACAGTGCCAAGAGAGTACAATCAGATAATACAATTTATGTTTCATAATCATCAGTTCTTGTTTCAATGGTTGGGAGAATGTCCTGTTCTTTCATTTCCTTCTCAGTCATCATCCTGCGGGACAGTTGGCCTAAACTCAGTCTCTGCTCTTCTCTCTGCTTTGTGCACTCCTGGATAAGTCCAGCAAGCTTCTCATCCATCCCATCTGTACAGAGATTGATATTGTCAAAGTTGTTGTTGTAGATGAATTCAACTGTTGGGCGGATTCCACTCTCCCCACACATCTCAACATCCTCCGGGTAAAACCCAGAGGTCGGCTCCTCTTGATCGACGAGTTTGTTTCATCAACTGATCCAAGGATCATCAAAGAGCATTCTTAATGCCACCACTATGTGAAGAGAATGATTCCTACAAAACGTATAAGCCCAGGTGACTATTGAAATTGCACTCGAGAAGAGAAATGGCACAACATACGATCTCTATAAACAGACAATTCTCAAGACGCTACCACACAAATCTCTTGTGACGGGGCTCCTCTTAGGGCAGCATCTTTCATCCTCAAAGAACGACAGGACATCACTGGAGACATCCCACTCAGATCAGGGATGTGCTGAACACACAAACACCGGTGGAAGAGATGGAAGAGACGAGACTCTTGCATCTTGACATACACATACGATGCGGATGATGATTCACGGAGGGGGTGAGTCGATGGCTTTCTCAAGGAGACATAAAACATTTATGTTTGATATTCATCGGTCCCTGTTGTATCATAGTTCCATTCTTTCTCTTTCTTCTCTGTCATCATCCTCTGCGTCACTTGACTCAGACTCGGCCTCTTCTCTTCTGTCCCCTCTGTGCAATCTCTGATCAGCCCTGCCACTCTCTCGCCCACGTTCTTCTCTGTGGTGAAATCGATGTCGCTGCCGTCACTGTTGTCGTAGAGATGAGAATTGTGTGTGACCATGGCCCACAGCAGCACGCCGACACTCCACACGTGTCCGCTCGTTTTGTGCCTTCTATTCTTCTCTATCTCAGGTGCCTGTCTGTGTCAGAGAAGTCCCTCTTGCCATTCTTCACCGTCTGCAGACCTCTCTGCTTTCCTTCGTAAGGTGCATCCTCTGTCACAACGCACATCAAGCATTGTAACTTGACATCCGTCGTGTGGCTACCTGACAGCATGATCTGATGCATTCAGTCTCCACTCAAGTGATGCCAGACCATCACCTTCTTGGGCACAACAGCTGTGTGTACCATGCCCATAGATGTGATGTATGACAGTCCTCTGCTCACTCCTTGTCCTCTGTCTCTTGTCACTCTCTCTTCTCTTCTCTTCTCTCACTCACATCACAAACATGGTCTCTATAGTCAGGTCGGACGATGCAGAGAGATAGTCATGGAGAGAGCCGCCTTCCATCCATTCCATCATGATGTATCTCTCTGTGCGAATTGAGAACTGTTATCCTTCCATATCTCTCTTTACCTCTCAGACTGTTTCCAAGGTACTGTACAATGTCTGGATGATGTAACATCTATCATCAAATGAATCGGCTGTGCGCGTACATCCATCACCTTCAACATCTGGCACTCTCTGTCGATCTCGATATCTTTTGTAAGCTTCTTGACCATCACTGTGGTCGTTCCCTTGTACGTGCACTTCCACACTTGCCCTCTCTTTCCCTCTGCTATCTTCTGCTCGTACTCTATCTCCTCTGCATCAACCATGACGCTGAGTGATGTTTCCATATGTTCCTGTTGTCATTTGTCAGATACATTCTATCTTATAGGAAGAGATATTCTATCTCTCACTCTTTGACGTAGCTGGAAGTTGCGGTAGATCAGTACTGAGATGATGAGAATGAGAATGAGGCCGCCAACGATGCTGCAGACCAGAATGATGATCAGCGTCTTCGTCTTGTTCTCTTCTGTCACAGCCACAGGCATAGTGTCTGTTACCACACTGTTGTTCTTCTGTATAGGCATGATGCCAATGGAAAAGTTTGTCAAGTGTGTGCTCTGACACATCGTCACGTTACCATCCACGGTGAGCTGACATCCATCTCTCGACCAACTCGAATCGGCCTCGTTCCAGTATTTACAGATTGGATCTACACCTCGATCACTCTCCTCTCTACATCGCATCAGACTCACTGTAGCCATCGGGGATGTCATCGATGATGCCCATGGAGATGTTGATGAGCTGACTGACGTTTCTGACCTCTATCTCTGCCCCTCCCGCGTAAACACTCACTCCTATCACGCGACTGTATCTATCATCCGATCAATCGAATCGTACGAAGGGTGAGATTTCGCACATGGACTCGTTGTTCACCGTGATGAATGGATTGAACGAGAGCGAAGACAGAGAGACAGAGACTATTTCCATCATCAGCAATCGTTCGATGGATACCGATCACCTTCAGCAGCAGTCGTATTCAATACGGGAAGTGTGACCCCAACGCTGCTATTGGATAGAGTACTCTGAATGACTCCACTTCCATTGTACGTCTGTACGTTCACGGACACATTGAGGCTGATGTAATCGAAAGACGTCGCGTTTCGTAACAGTGCCAGAACGATGGCAGAGATGACCTTGATCACTCTTGCCTGATCTCGTGAAGCTCCATTCAGAAGATTCTGTGATCATCAGCCATCTCCCTTCAATTCTCTCCTCACCTTCGCTTCACTCTCCGTGATTCTCGTTTTGTCATCGTAGAGTGCATCGATGATGGTGGACTCATCACAGGGATTCTGTACGGTCTGGCTGCACAGTTGAGAGACGTTGATGAGGGGGAAACAATCGAAGTCGATTCCACTGAGATTGCAGAAGGTCATGACGTTGATGTATCCCGCGGAGGTGAAATTGTTGTTGCTCAAATTCAACGAGTCCAGGGGAAGTAACTGATCGATTCGGTTGGAAATGGAACCGCGTAATTGATTGTTGCTCAGATTTAACGTCTTCAAGCTCGGTAAATTGAAGATGGAAGATGGTACTGGACCTGATCCAAATCAGATGGACGATGTGATGGATGATGACTGTAAATCGTAGATGAATTCACCCGTCAATTGATTATCTGCGAGGTTCAAAAAGACAAGATTTGTCAGTGGTACCATTGGAGGAATCGAACCAGTGAATGAATTTTGACTCTACTCATCATCAGTCACAGAAGATGGTAATCAACACTCACCAGATCGATATGATTCAAGGCTACCATATTCTTGATACAGGCAGGAATGTTTCCGCTCAATTGGCTACCCTTCAGACGGAGGACACTCAATTCGAGCAGATTACCTTCTCATATCAGGAGAAGAATCGACATCTCATCTCACAGATTGGATTGATGATTCCTCTCAATCCACCACCATCGATGATCAATGTAGTTAGGTTCGTGAGACTTCCTATCGATGAAAGGTTCCCGTTCAGAGGTGTGCTGATGTTGATGGTGATGGGCCATGATTGATTGGTATCACAAGTCACTCCAATGTAGTCTGTGGCATCACAGATCTATCGAATATCAGTCACCTCGATGTGATGACATCCTACGGTGACTCACGTTCGTTCCCTGCCAATACTGTGACGATCCTGATTCGTTTCAGAGGATGTAAGAGGTATGATATCACCTTCTAAATCGGACCATATCTTCTGCATCACCCCCATCAACGGTGGACACGGTGGTTGGTAACTGCATGAGGATGCGTTGAAGTAGTGATAACAAGAGAAGAAATTTTTCCTCAGATCACAAGTCTTGGCAGTGATGAGGCCTGCGGTCGATGTGAAGCGATTCGAGCTGATGTTTAAGACAGACAGAGGAGGAAGAGTTGTATCTCTCAAGGGGACTTGTCCACTGAGCTGATTCTGACTCAATCCAAGAGAGGTCAGACCGGGTAGATTCATCAATGCTCCGGGTATTCCTCCGGTCAATCGATTCTTATCCTGCGAGAATCAATGGAGTGAGAGGAGATATCGACGTTGAGATGGGCGTGTGACTCACCAGAAAGACTTGTGTGACGGAAATCAGATTGCCCATACAAGAGGGAATGGTTCCACTCAGTTGATTTGTCCCAAAGTTGAGGAACTCAGTGAGATTCGTGAGGTTACCTTCTTCAGTTCAGAGGATGTGGAGAGATGTGACGACGGGCGATCGTGATGACAATTCAAAGATACACACAGACACCCTCTGGAATCGAACCGTTCAACATATTCTGTCCCATACTGAGCTTTTTTAGCCTGGTCAGTTTTCCCAGAGGAGGAATATTACCCGTCAATTGATTCGTATACTATTCGAATCAACCTCACACGAGAGATTCACTTCACCAATCGTAATTCTACCAGCTTCGTCAGGTCTCCCACGCAAGATGGAATGGAACCAGATAGACGGGCATTGTTCACTGTGAATACGGTGAGGTTTGTGAGGCTACCTGAATCAACATCAGATCAGACACATCACGATGTCTCACAGATGGTGTCGGGAATCATTCCATTCAGCGTGAAATCCGTGAAGGTGATGTTGATGGGGTAAGTGCTTGAGGTGTCACAGGTCACACCGATATAATCGGTGGAATTGCAGACCTGAAGGCCAGAGTAAGAAGTCGTACATACCCATATCCGAGCTCACATTCGTTCCGCTCCAATTGATTGAAGGTCCTGTCAATGTTTCAGATGAGAGTATTCCAGAGCAGTTGAAGAGAATCACCTTTGAAAGCAGTCCATATGACTCTCATGTTTTGGAGGAGAGTCGGGTCGGATGATTGTATTGCATTACAACCTTGCAAGAGAAGGATGAATAAGAAAAAGGAGGTCAAGCTCTTCTTCGGCTTCGATGTGAGCACATCTGACGTTCCGCTCAAGATGTGTCTCGTCAAATGGAAATAAATGAGTAGAGCAATGCATGAGAAATAGTTCAGGTAAAACGGAATAGTGAATGACGGTGCCACAGTAGTGTTCCGGTTTTCCTCTGTTGCTGTCCGCTCCGGATTGGTTGATGGATCACCGACCTATGGCTATCAGATCTTCCTCCGACCGTCTTTACCTCACCTGAGCTTCATTCAAATAGAGGGAATGCCTATTCTCTAGACTTCTCTCATTGAAGCGATTCTCATCTTCCAGTGTCAGACCCGAGCATCCTCCAATGAATATGAGAAACAGACACAGACTCGAATGCATTCGAGATACCATGTTGTTCTCTTCTTCAGCACTCTCGGATACTTTATTCGTCTGGGCATTCTTATCCGCCGCAAACGTCAGGGGTCTGTCTGCAAAGTAACCGGATCGTCCGATACAACCATTGTCCCCCTCTAAAACAGAATACTATATCCTTTATTCACGTCTTGTAAAAGAAATCCACGCACAGTGGAATGTGATCTGATGGATGTGATGGAGAGGGCCAACCCTTCTCCGTGACTTCTGAACTGAGAGGTAAGGTCAACAGAGAATTCTTAGTCAAGCTGGAACTGTGCCACATGTAATCCACCGTAGACCTCTGTCCTTTGAAGATGTTCGTGCTGATCCTCTGTATCATCACATCAGATGATGATGATGGTCGGAAGGTGAGATATAGAGAAGATAGACGTAGAACTCTACCTCTGTGTCTAGCGAATAAGCACTGCTGAGAGTCATTCCGTGAGATAGAGGTACCATCAGCTCTCTCTCCTCCTTCTCTTCTCCCTCTTCTTTTCCTTCAATCTCTCCTTCGCTTTCTTCCTCTCCCTGCAGATGATTCACTCTCATGAACAGAAGATATCGAATGAATCACTTTTCGATACCTCTTTGATGGTGGATCCGTCTTCTCTTCCTTCTCTACCTGCCTGACGATCGTGTGAGAGAACAGAGTCGATGTGTAGCTCACAACTTGTGTATCGATAGAATGTCGCTGATGATGTCGGATGTCATCAGCTTCTCGTTGCCATTCCTCCATTGTCCAGACAGTCCGTTCACGTCGGCTGTCTTCAATTGCAACTGACCTGCATAGAATGAGAGGGAAGAACTCTTCTTCACACTTCACCGGTGGACATGTATTTGACGATCTCAGAATCTGGTGTGCAATTGAAATCTGACGGATACATCAGGTGATGCCATCATGGTGTCGCACCTCCACAGATGAGCTGATGGACTCTGCCGTATCCCTCTGAAAAGCTGGCTTCGATTCAATTTCGAAATATCAAAAGAGATCATCACAGTTTCATCTGCTGGAGGAGGACGGACAATTGGACCAATTTGATGTCTCCTCTCTTTGGATTGAACAAAAGGTGAGTGTTTGCCACGCATATCTTCTCGTGTTCTCTCTCCTTGTCTTGCAGCAGGAGCAGTATTCCGATATTATCTTTCTTTGACCAACTGATAAGGTCATTACTGCTGATGGTGCATCCATCGATGATCACCTCCACTGATAAAGAGAAGAAAATTCGACCCTCTGGTGATCTATGCTCTTGTATCGACTCGATCTCCAAAAGATGAAGCAGCCGTCTGATTTGTCACCGAGACATCTCTTGTAGATTCCTTCTCGTCTGAGATGAAGGTGGAAGGATTCACTCACCTTCGTAGCTGACCTTGCTCATCTGGTCCAAAAACCAACTCTCGTCTTGATCATCTATCTCCTGATGCATGATGAGATGGATCGACTCCACCGTATGTCGCACCTGGAGACACACGATGTCTGCATTGAATGATACGATCTGTCTCAGGAGTTTCTCTCTCCTCTTCTCCCATTCCAACAGATGTGGAGGACAGATGAAAGTTGGATACAAACTCATGTTGTCTCTCAACAGTTTGGGTGATAGTGTATTATACGAGATGACTTTCAAGATATCTGCATAATGTCAGTCCAGTCGAAATCACAAATTCACCTCTCTGTGGAATTCTCTTCTTTTCGAAATACTCCCAGTGACGGACACTGGGTCTGTGATGGTGTTGTCTGTGATTCGCGTGATGCCCGGTCGCCTGTTTGATGGTGGGCACTGTCTTCTTTATATCTCTGTCTTTCACGACTTGTTGTGTGATTTGAGCCTGGGCCCTGGTGGTTGCCTTCATGTCCGAGAATCTGGTGGTTCAATCTCTGAGGATGAATTACAACTGGTCACGTACTGAGAAATTTCAGGAAGAGTGTACACGCTCCAAAGCTTGGACCAAAGTAACCAAGTGACCTCTTTGAATGACGTGAATGACTTTTGGTCCGCCCAATTGAAGTAAAGAGGACATCGTGTTACGCTGCGACAAGATGTTCACCTGCTGCCCCACGTGATGTTCTTCACTGTTCATATTCGAAGTTCAATTGTACACCATCGATCGTATACATCCGTTTTCTTCTCTCATCAGCTTCACTACCACACAGAATAGAGAGAAATTCCCCACACCACAAAATTTTGGTTGTAGAGAGCTAGTTCGTTCTCGGACAACATCGCAACACCCAGCGTTGGGTTACCTCCATAAAGAGGATTAGAACGAAAAGACATGGTGATACTCGCTCTTTCTCCCTCCCAATTACATCATCTGACATCGATGAGTAGCTGACTCTAAGTCTGCAATTTGCAGCGACCATCTTTCTATGCTTTATGTATGTTCGATTGAGCCCTTATGTTTCGGTGTCGCATCAGTTCTTCACAGGGTGATTTCGTTGACGATCACGTTATAGAAATGTGACGTCTGACTTTCAACAGACTCTATTTCTGTCTGCCACCGATGCAGGACGATGAAATAGAAGACAAGTCGAATCGAAATCGTAAGATGTAAGTGGATTCTTGCATTCTAGCTGGTAATGACAGCGAGCAGAAAGAAGAAGGAGGAAAGTGACGACAGGGGTACGGTGAAGATGTCGCAGGTGAAGCTTGTCAAACAACCAATCACACTCCAATCACATACCAGATCGAGGATAATCGTCTGTTCAAACACCTCTTCTGGGACAATTTCGATCACCTCGTTCTCATCTTCATCGTCCTCCTCTTCAACTTTTTCATCACCGAGTTCTGGTCATGTATCATCGAGGACCAATCATCTCTCAACACGGCCCTCCTCTTATTCGCCATGTTCTATTCCCTCACAGTAATGACCGCTCTGGTGGGCCATTCTGGACCGCAAGGCATCACGACTCGAATGTTCGCCGGAGTCACTGTGGGCTCTACCATCTTGGCCTTTGGCGTGTTGGACGTTCTAGAAGGTTACACGACGTTCGGGGGAGACCTGAGACAAGGCTTTCACGATTTTCAGCAAAATTTGAGCCAATATTCGACAGAGAATTTCGATGCAAGGTGATATCATCATCTTTTCATCATCATACGATCGTCAATCTACGATCATCATCACACGATCATCATCACGCGCTTGACTTAGAGGATAACAGCATCGATATCACTTACTCCACCTTCCGTCTCATCATCGCCATCTTCTCTGGACTGTTGGGAGGTGTCCTCTTCTTCTCTGTCCTTCGTTACGTCAGGAGCTATCACGAGATCAATTCGTACCGACCAGACGATTGGCCCACGAAACTGTCTCATTTCTGTTTCGTCATTCCATTCATTGTCGTCTGGTTTTGGATCGAACCCTTCAGAAAGGTATAGTTCTATCATCCTATTCCTCTTCTGAAGCAATGCAGGTGATGGTGGAGAGGATCACCTATTATTTCCCGTGAGTGGTCCATTCTGTGCCATCGTGCTTCGATGATGATGATGACGATCACGTGATGATGTGCAACAGGAGCTTCCGCGATGAGACGTTGACTGTGATGCAATTCTACTTCATATTCATCTTCTGCTTCTGTCAGTTCTTACTGATCAGGTATTCCATCTCATCACAGAATTAAATACTGAAAGAAGAACGTAGAGCGTATCTGGAAGCATTCCTCGCGACAGGAACTGTTTGGTCAGAAGTGAAGTCCCCTCCAAAGAGTGTGGGATGGACGAGAATGGCCGTACGATTCAAGGTGAAACGCTCATATACATCACATCATCGCACATGATCAAACGTCATCACATGTGTGACATCCAAACAGATCGTCAGCCTCTACACCGGAGTTGTCACCGTGGCCTGTCAGTTCCTCGCTCCGGCCGTTCTCATCCTCTCCTTCCTCTTCTTCTGGAAGCTGAGGGGCATCGCCCACATCTCCACCCTGCCCTACTGCGTTCCCAGCGTTTCTCCGGAGGAAGGCATGAGACTCTTCTCCGTGACCTTCTATCGTGGCCTCTTCTCCTTCTTCGTGTGGTGGACTATGGCACTGTGGTCTCTCTTCTCCGGTGCCGCTTATTACTTTGAGAGGGACAACAACGTCTTCTCTGCTCTCGAGAGCCCACCGCAGAAGGTTCAATAAAGTTTCAAATTCGAACTCTTTATAAACAGAATGATCCAGTGCCTCTATGCTACTCAAGGTGACGCCTGTCTCTGGCTGGGCTCACACTCCAACGACTTTTTCCACCGTTCAGAGGAATCTATATGGGATCAGTCTCTCATCGTCTCATCGTCTTCTCACCGAGGACTTCCATTTCATCCAATTTGAGCTGCATCGTGATGTCCTCTCTGATGTCGTAGGGGACGGTCTGTTGGTAGTGGATGTCCCTCAGGATGGGTGTGATGATCCTCAATTTCTCCAAGTTGATCCTTCCCTCGATTCGGCTCTCGTGCACCTCTTCCACTACCGTCAAGTCTTTCAGAGACAAGGCTGTCGTCGTTCAGTTTCGATTCATCGTGATAGAAGAAGGTATGACGGTAGATTGTGATGGAAATAGAAAGACTGACCGAAATAAGGGTTCATGGGTAATTCGGTTCTCATCTGCACGTTCCTCAAGTTTTGATGATTCATGTCCAAGTCCAACGCTTTCTCCAAAGTTGCGTAGGCTTGCTTGTACTTCCGCGGTAGTTTCTACCTCAACTGAATACTCTCTCCTCCATCATCCATCTCACCTCCCACGTCTTTGTCAACCGAGAGATCTCTCTGGCGTTGATTCCAAGGTAGAGCTCCATGCTCGTGTTGAAATTATTCATCTCCAAACACTTGGAGGCCAATCGAATGAGTTTACCCAAGATCTTGACTCTCTTGCTGATATCTGTGGCCGAAACAATGACGGATCCCACCCAGAAGGTGACCTTTCTTCTTCAGTTTTCGTCGAATTTCGACGGGAAATTCACCTTGTTGAAATTGTCGATGTACTGTTTCACGTTCGGTGATGCCTGATCACGATCAGCTCCGATGATTCGTGGAGAATCCGTGGAGAAAGGATGGGAGACCCACTCTATCGTCCGGGGAATCCCATCTCTTACTGATGAGCTCGTCCATTTTGATGGAGCAGAAGGTGCGATGCTCCCACAGGGTGATCTGCTGCGCTAGAACGTCCATCTTGTTTCCCAACAGGTCCAAATTCTTGTCCGATTTCTCCAGGCTGTCATCTTTGCTGTTGGTCAGCTTCGATTTTGCCTTGGCCAAGAGTGACTTCGGTCTCTCGTTCTTCTTCCCTATGTGGCAGCTGATCTGTCTCCCTTCAGTTCTCCTCTCACCATTATTTGAACCCTCACTCCGTGCAGGAAATTGAACATCGAAATCTTCTCGCTGATGTACTCTGGATAATGACTCTGATTCCTCTTCAGAATGACATCCACCTCTGCCTGTATGGCCTATTCTCCGTCAATATCTCCCAGATCACTCGTCTCACCGTCTTGTAATCCTGCCCGTCGGGCTCGTTCAGGAAGGCCAGCAGCTGATTTGCCAACTCGTTCGTCTCGTCGGGAGCACCTCTCAGACCAAATTGGAAATCGGTGGAAATCATTCTCACCCACAGACTCACGATCTGTGCCACCCAGAAGCGACTGCCGGTACCGTTCCATCTACAACGGTCATTCAAATGGAACGTTGTAGATGACTCACCCGTTCAGTAGCTGTCGGAAGACTTCTTTGGCGGTCATGTGGTAGCGGTAGCCGTACAAGAAACTATCCACGTACTCCGGTTCTGATGACGTCATCGATTGTACGTGGATTTAAGGTTTAAAATCTCACCCTGCAGGGTGCAGTACGGCTCGTTCAACAGATAGTTGAAAGCGTCCTCAGAATTACAGTTCTTCACCCTCCCCAAATCATCCAACTGTTTCGACTCAGTTTCCTCTCTATCGTCTGACGATTTACTTGAACTTCACCGGAGCGTGTGACAGAGCTCATGTCTTTTCTCGATCGTCTCCTCATCAAGATCTGGGCACTGGTCGATGCGGTGATGCTCTTTCTGGCGGCCCTCAGATCGGAGGCAGTCATCTTCATCTGAAAGGCTTGGACGCCGGTTGGCATGTTGGTGCGTGAGTTGTTGAAGATGGAGCCTTTTGTCATGAAACTCTGGATGCGGGAGTATCTCTTCAGTTTGGGACTGTTCTGGACTTCTGAGGGTCTCAACGATTCGAAAAAATTGGGATCGCTGGAAGATGGGTCAGCGAGAGGAGGTGATGATGTTGAGAACCTGCTGCCGTCTTGGAGGCGAAGGCGATCTGCATCTGAATCGGATATTGTCTTGAGAAGGGCGACGTTGGATGAGGCATCTGTGAGATGGTCGATATGGGCAGCGAGATGTGATATCACAAAAGCCTTACGAGGAGATCGAGGTGGAGACGATGCCTCCTGATTTATCTTTGTGGTTATATTGTTGATTGCAATTGGCGTCGTTTTACTGTAATGGATTGGTTTGTTCTGATGGTGTTGCTCGACTCGAAGAGACTGGCATGTCTCAATCATCGAACGAGACGATGAATCGACACCCACCGCTCGAAGTTGGGGCGTCGTCGTCAAGTTGCAGGAGTTTCGACTGATGGTGAGATACAGTGCCGTTGATTTCTTGATGAAATCATCTGGGCTCTGCCAACTGTTCAATACTATAGCACTGGAGGATCTGCAATGGAGATCTATCAGCGTCGCAAATATCATAACCCGCCTACCTCCATCGTAATCGAGGAGTCGACGAAGAAAGTGGGGGTAACGGTGTCACATTTCCATCACTCTTCTTCTGGGGGCCGACCGATGCGGACAGCTGGTCGATTCGCGGTTGTTCCATCGTCTTTCTGTGCCCTCTCTGGGTCTTCTCCTCCAGACGGAGTCTTGCGCTCATCATGATTGACCTCCCCTGGCCTGCCTCTGATGGCTGTACCTCGCGGAACACAGATTTTGAGCGGCGGTCACTTTTTATTTCTCCCTTCAGCTGGAGACAAACACAAACGAGCTCTTATCCGTCAGACTGCATCGGAAAAATTATGTCTTCGCCCGAGTGTATGGATGGATGACACTATCACAGCGTCTTCGTGTGGATATAGAAGCGACCTCCAGAGAAAGGAGGAGATTCAGATTGGGGTTGCTCTATTATTAAGGATGGACGATGGGGTACGCGTGGACAAGCCGATCATTCTCCACCGCCCTGTGCGTGAGTCTTACGAGGTGAAAAGTCGGCGGATAAGGTCTATTTTCGGCTTCGTAACCTGGCAAAATGTTTCTCTACCTCGCCTCTATCAGATTGCGTGATCTATTATTATGGCCCGTTTGAGAAAGAGAAGAGAAGCAGGGGTGTCCCAATCTCCGACACACGACATGTGTGTGAGATGGTGGATTCTATTCTATCCAAGAGTGTGGGACTGACCCCGCTCATCAGATATGATGCATTTCTGCGCATTGAAGAACACATATGATGCATGATGCATCCGACAGCAGTTCAATACATACAGACGATCCATTTATCTACAAGAGCCATTTCCTAGGCACTAGAACCATTGTTATGATACGAAGACACATCCGCAGGTGTCCACGGTGCCCTCCGCTTCAGATTCTGATCACATATCGTTCTGATGGCATCATCACTGAGGACCTCCTCCTCCACCAACTCCGTATCGTATTCTCCCTCTCCCTCTTCATACTCCCCGACAGTTCCGTGGACGTAAGGCTCTGGAAGCTCTTCTTCATGTGCATATCCTTCGTCTCTCAGCGCAGTGTCTTCTGTCTGTGCCTCCCTGGCGGTCTCCATCTCCATCTGAGCTCTCAGTATGCTCCTGATCTCTTCGAATTCGGGCCTCTGCATCCGATCGGCCAGCCAGCATCCTGAGAGAATGAGATGATGTCGTGGCATGGTACTATGAGCGATGATGGATGGTGATGTGATGATGACCGTCACGCACTCTCCATGATCTCTGCGATGAGCAGAGGGCAATCGTCGGGTATGGACAGACGTTCGTCTTTATGAACCACTCGAATCGCAGCATCGACGGCGGAACATTCCGCCCAAGGCTGTGATGGGTCAGGAGATATCGAACGACCATTTCTCTATCTTCACCTCTCTCACTTCGAAGATCTCCCATATGACTACACCAAAGGAGAACACGTCAGATTTCGTTGAGTATTCTCTAGATCGAATAGCCTCCTGACTTGTATCAGAATGAAAGATTCTCATTTGTATGGACACAAACTCACGGGTGACATCCATTTGAGTGGGCCCACTGAGATCTAGTTAGAACACGTACCTTGTCTCTCCTCTCACCTTTCGACTGCGTCTGAGAGGCTTCATCCGTGTTCTCTTGTTCTCTGCTCAATCCAAAATCAGCCACCTTAGCTTCCAAGTGTTTGTTCAACTGTACACGTCAGCTTATTCTCTCTCTTTCACTCACCAGTATGTTTCTAACGGCCAAATCTCGATGGATGATCTGTCTTGGTCAATTTCACGTCGAATGTAACCATTCACCTTCTCTTTGTGGAGGTGAAGCATTCCCAATGCAATTTCACCGATGAACTTCAATTTGTCTTCCAGTGAGCAATAGTTCCTACGTAAATACGTGTACAATGAACCTCCCGCGCAGAATTCTGAGACACGATGAGCGGTCGAATCGATCTAAAGATAGATCACCCGTGATCAAGCTGAGGGGCTGAGGAGGGAAGGTCATTCCCACGAAAGTGACTATATTTGGATGACTCTTCAGACCTTGCAGGATAGACACCTATCTCCTCTCAATTTCCCCTCTCTCCTCTTCCTCACCTCGTGCAGGAAATCTTTCAGCTGCCTCTGTGTCACAAACTCTGCACGGATCTGTTTCACGGCCACTTGTGTATCTCTCCACTGTCCACGGTAGACGATACCTATCGATGTCAGCTCCTTCTCCCTCTCGCTCATTCACCGAACGCTCCAGATCCGATCTGTCAGACGTCAGTGGACGTCACATCGATGAGAAAGATCACGTGTTCCATGTCCTTCAGCTCGTCGAAATCGATGATGGATTTCTTGATGGTGGCCGTGTTGAGTTGTGTGATGTCCACCATGGCGTATTGACTCATCGCAGCCCTCCTCTTCAGATACTTTGGTAAGAAGATAGCGATGACGATGATGCAGAAGCTGATACCACCTGCAATTCATCGTGAACTCGATGTCGATGACATCGTGATGTGACTCACCCATCACTCCAAAGAAGATGTGTTTGATGCTCAAGTGACGTGCATCGGCATCCAAATCCATCGCAATCTCACCGACGGGGGCCAGGAGTAAGATACCCACCGTCTCGTATTCTTCACGTGTGATCTCTTTCAGTATGGCCACCGTGTCTTCCACCGATCCCTCGTTCATGCTGCCCTCTGTACCCGGATACACATCAATCGTAGCTATGACGCTTCCCCTCCTGATGCATCGCATCAGCATCTCATCGACGATGTGTCTTCACCTGGTGGAGTTGACGTTCAATCTCGTCTGTGTGATGTTTCCGAGTTGAGAGAGGGAGCGAAGGAAGAGAGAGTGATCGAAGAGGGAATAGTCCATGTCCGTGTGGTAGATGATCTGTTGTACACTCTGGTCTCCCATGGCAACACAAGTACTGTTACACCTCGTGATGTAATCCCAAGATATCGGACATCTCAGTGGATTTCCCTCTGATGTGCAAGTGACATCCTCAGGGAGTGAAAACTGAAACGTGTCATCGTGATGGATGAGAGAATGATCGAATGGATCACCTGTCTGGCGTGAGATATGTTGTTGTGAGAGATGTCCAACACTTTCATCTTCACGTTTCCCTCGAAGGAAGGGATCCTGTCCGTCAGTGCATTGTGACTGACGTTCAATCGTTGTAGATGAGGTAGACCGGAGAAATCCGGCAATTGTCCGTCGATGCGATTGTTGCTGATGTCCACCTTACTTCGGTGAGTCTCACGGACTTCACGAGAGTCTCACCTCTATCAACTTCTTTCGGTTGAAGAGAGAAGGGAGTTGACCGGCGAAACGGTTGTTACTCAGCCTCAGAATCGAAATGGAGAGCAGATGAGAGACAAAGTTCACGTCACCTTCGAAATCATTGTGACTCAGATCCAATACCTATCACACGTCAATTCTCCTCCTTCATCTCTCCTCACCTTTGGATCACTCGCCAGACTAGAGATGGTTCCGTTCAAACGATTGTGGCTCAATTGAATGTTGGTGAGATAGCGTAGAGAGAAGAAGGATGGAGGTACAGAGCCGTAGATGAAATTATGAGATAGATCCAAAGAGGAGAGGTAGTGGCCGATACCTTCAGGCATGACGGCTGATATCCGATTGTGACTGAGATCTAACGTGTTGAGGTCGTTCATCGATGAAAGGAATTCGAGAGAATCCGCAGTCAGCTGTCAAAGTCAATCAGAGTGAATGGGGCGTTGTAGATGGATGGACCCACGTCATTTTGGCTGAGGCCCAATTTCATGAGACGCGTCAGATTTCCTGCCTCGAGTGAGAAAGAAGGATGAGACGATGAACTCTACGAAAAGATGAAGTACACACCGATCTCCATGGGAATCGAACCCGTCAAACGATTGTTATCCAGAAACAATTCTCTCATGTAAGGCCACATTCCAACCGAATTCGTGAGACAGCCGCTGATCGAATTGTGACTGTCTCCGTTGAATGCCCACACTCTACGTCCTCTCACCTCAGATCTAACACTTGGATGTTCTTCATCATGGCGAACGACACGGACAGTTCGGTGAATCGATTGTGACTCATGTTCGCATAGACGACATTCTTACATCCTCCCAACCAGAAGGGTAATTGTCTGTCTTAAGGTCATCTGATCTGCAGCTATCATCGATATCACTCACCGGATGAATCGATTGTTAGACAGATCGATGACCTTCAGTTGTGGCATGGCTGAACCTCCGTAACTGACTTCCACCACACCTCCCAGATTACAACCAGACAGACGCAGCTCTTGTATCTCGTCGAGGTAATCGAAAGTGTCCACCAGTAGTTCACCACCCAGGGGGTTGTTTGAAACATCGAATCGTTGCAACTTCTGAAGGTGATGCAATATGGAAAGCTGAGATCGAGTCAGCGTGATAAGAGGAGAAATCTCACGTTATTGTCGTAATAGCCTGGTCCACTGCTGCCGATGTTGTTGTTGTCCAGCTCTAAGGTGGCCAAGTTCTTGTATTTCGTCCATTCTTTACGAATGAATCCTCCCAAATGGTTGTGGCTGGTGGTGCGTCAGTGATGTATTTACGATCCTCTTCACCTCAATTTAAGGTATCTGAGATCAATTCCAAATTCCTACATCAGCGAGTGAGAAATGAACGATGACATCCAATAGAAGATGAAATAAAAATCGTTTGTTCGAGTGAGAAATGAACGATGGCATCCAATAGAAGATGAAATAAAGATCGTTAAGAACAGATAAGATGAACCTACGTGTGGTATGAGCCCAGATAATCGATTATTGAATAGATCGAGACTGCTGAGATTGGCCATGGGGTGGAAATCCGGAATCGATCCCGTCAATGAATTTCCCGCCGCACCAAATGTCTGTCACCGTCAATCACCTCAAACGATTGCCATTCACCTTCAGATGCTTCATCAGACTGACAGAAGAAGGAATGGAGCCGTGGAAATGTGAGAAACCTCCTTGAAATTCCTCCAACTCCGTCAATCCTTCCAGAAAATCGAGCGTGCCGGATAGTTTGGGGCAGTTGTTGACGTTGAGGAGTTTGATCTTCTTCAAATTGCGAAAAGACAGAGGGACACCGCCCGTCAGGTAATAATTTTGAGATAAGATGATGTCTGATGCACGATGAAAAGTCTCGTTCGAATGGAACGACTCACGTCTCAGATTGGTCAAGTTGCCTAATTCCGGTGGAATCTGGCCGACGAATCGATTATCTGCTCGATTTTATTTTCGTTCTACAACGATGTAGATGACTCACCTGAGAGATACAGAATTTGTAATTTGTTGAGTCTTCCGAGGGAGGCAGGAATGCTGTTTCGTTTGAACAAAAAATCGACTATGAACAATCATCATCACGACACTCACCTCCCATTGAATCGATTCTGCAATGCCATCAACACGATGAGATGACTCAGATTCCCTGATCAAGTCAACCATCACGCTCATTTCATCCTTCTGTTCATCATGCTATTTTCATCATCTCCTCACCGATCGTCTCTGGAAATGGACCACTGAAATCATTCTGTCGACAAGTGAGTGACCTTCATCATTCATCTAATACGTACACCGTAGAGCCAGAATAACCTCAAATTGATCATTCCATCGATTCCGCTCGGCAGTTGTCCGTTGAGACGATTTCTACTTTGTTCAGCCTCCCTCTCTCCTTCTTCTCACCTGTTGATCCTCAGCTCAACGATGGTTTTGCATTGCAATATCGATTGGGGCAGGGTCCCCGTCATCTGATTTCCTTCACATCGTCAACCATTCGAATGACGTGAAATGAAGTCACCCGACAGCCTGAGGATATTCAATTTCGTCTCGTAGAATTCATCGGGGATGGGCCCGTAGAAGAAATTGTGCCTGTTCATCATTCAATTCGATATCATAATGGATGGCAGTCAATGATTCGAGTAGGGAAGAGAGTGCATCGTTCAGATGAGATGACGTACCCCACATCCAGGTGAGTCAGACTGGACATATCGTGGAAGATTCCATCCAGTGTCCCCGTCATACTGTATCCTTCAGTCTCTTCACTCTCCATCAACTCACCGATTGGCACCCAGTGTGAGGTAAATCAGTCCTTTCATCCTCGAATAACTCCGCGGTATCACGCCAGTGAATCTGATGGAGGATGAGACATCATCATCAAAGGAGAATGGAGGCTCTCGTATGGAATGCTCGCTCACTTGTTATCGTCTAATCTCAACCAACTCATGTTGATGGACGAGTGGCATTCGGGCAGCTCACCCTCTAATATGTTCTGATCGCGTTAGTGTTCACGTGAAGAGTTTATCGTCACCTGTCTGAGATCTAAATGTGTGAGACTGCTGATGTTGAGTATTCGGGAAGGTATGGTTCCCGTGATCCTGACATCCATCAGGGATTCATCACGATCTAAAGATAATCACCTGTTTCTCCATAGAGATATGAGAGATAGTTCCTTCATCTCATCGAACAGATCTAATGATGTCAACATCCCCGATAAGTTGGATGACCCTCACCTTCGTGGAGGTCTTCCGATAATTGATTATCGTATATCTTCAGAGTTTGAAGACGGTGCAACCTCTTTGCAGAGTGGGGAATGACTCCGGTCAGATTGTTGACGGACAGATCCAAGTGAACTAGGTGATTGAGCTCGCCCAGATGAGGTGTTATCGTTCCGTTGAGATTATTAGACGACAGATCGATCTTTGTGATGTGACCCTCCAAATCGCACTCGATTCCATAAAATGAGCAGACAACTTCAGATAGCCACCCCGTATTGTTCTTCCAATAATATCCTGATGCATCACATGAGATGTATGTTTGTGTATCCAATACACACCCCCCGACAACTGATGGAGATCTCTAAGGACATCCAATTCTGCCGAGAGGCAGAGATGTAAGCAGAAAACGATCACAGTGAATCTCCACCATATAGTCCTCATGCTACCCTCCTCGTTGCTGCGTTGTTGCCCTCGGACGTATATTGCCATGGTATCACGAAGGTCCTCGGGACGCGAGTTGTGGAAGCCAACAGACAAAAAAAATATCCGTCTTTCTTTCGAATGGTGAATAGGAAATACTTCTCTTTACTCTCGTATGGAAGTAGTGACCAGGTTCTTACCCTCAGGGCCGTGGCTGCAGTTCATTGGATGATAATCTCAGCGAAATGCGTGACAGTAATTACGCATTGTAGTGAGATACATCATCAGAATGGAATATCATTACACTCTCTGATATCTCGTCACGTTGGAGGAAATCTCTGAAGAAAATCGAGAAAGATGAGCGTTGCGAAATGCAAACCGAACACGCCACCAACACGAACATGAACACGATGAATCCTTACGGACAGACGACATACGTCCACAACTCTTTTGTGCAGACTCCCACTTATCCTCCAGTTCAGACGGTCATCGTACCTCCAGTGGGCGTTCAGCCCACCGTCATAACGATGCCTCGCGCTACCGTCGTTCCTACAACCACTTTCATTCCGGGAATCACTGAGACCACTCACCACATCAACCAAGCTGGCATGATGGGAGGTGTCGTTGGACCTGGTGAGAGGTCTCATTACCGTCAGCACGCGCTGATGGAATGTCAGCCGGTCTAGCTGGTCCACTCTCTCACGGAGGCCCCAACCCCGGTTACGCTGCAGCCCCCGGTGCTTACCCAGCGGTCAAGCTGCGTGGTAAGCACGGATTCAAGGGAACCGAGTACGCACAGCCTGGCTTCGTTCACGCCAAGGGAGGAAAGAACACCAAGGTGAAGTCAATTGAGAAGACGAGGTTGACTGAGACAGTACGGACACAAGGGATACAAGGTGAATGGTCTGAAATCCACTCACCAACAGGAGTCCCACCCTACTAGAGTGAGAGAGAGTGACGAGAAATATCGTCTCTGACGTTCTTGCAGAGCGAGATCAAGCACAAGTACAGAAAGTGAAGGGGGATGTCTGAATAAATGATAGGAAAAGATACGATTACGTTGTAGTTGTGATGGAGAGCTGGACACCTCCGATTGCCAGGACATCTTCTAATCGGCGAGAGGAGACCATTTCACTGGTTGGTTCTCTCGTTCAGTCTGATCGCTCTCTCCCTTCATACTGTCGCCTTTCCTATTTCTTTAAAATGAGCAAGTTGATCTTCTTGATGTACGAAGATAAGAAGGAATCGATCTGGATCGGTCAAGGTGTGTTCTTCCTTCTCTTGTCACAAGAAAATGACTGAATGTAAAATGAACACGATAGACAGGTATACATACGGTGGAGGGACTCAACTCTACTCTCCTGGCTACCTTGGAGATATTCGATCCCGATTTTAGCATCATTGCTTTGAAAGAGATCGATTCAGAAGACATCGAAGTACCAGCCACCATCCCTCTGGAGTTGATCGCACAAACCAACAACCGATTACAATCCGATCGATACTATAAACCTGTTTTGTGGAAGCAGCACAACAAGAATGCAGCGGCCAAGCCAACCACCAATCATCTCAAGTCAGGTATCTTCGATCCTTAGCATAGGTCATCACTCTCCTCGATTGACGAGAAGATGTACCTTGCATCACGTTTCACATTCTCCATCGGACGATCGCATTAACCCATACAGGGCTCATCAGCAAAGAAATGATCCAAATGCTATTAGAGACCCCACAATTACCACCGATTCCTCCAGTTGAGGAACTTCCACCTCCATCTCATTTTCCCAACTCTGAAGATCAAAACCAAGACTCCATCGATCCCTGGCAGAATTACGAATACTTTTACCAATACGGCAGACTGGTGCATCCGACAGATCATCTCCCACATCTGACACCTCCAGGACATCCACAATGAGATGATCCGCGATGAACCCAGAACATTGGCCTATCGTGATGGACTGAAGAGCCTGGGAGAGAAGATCAGAGGTAAGGTCGTCATGGACGCAGGGGCTGGCAGCGGTATCTTGTCCTTCTTCTCAGCGCAGGCTGGTGCAGCCAAGGGTGAGAGAAGGTCTTCTGTTTTCATCTGACTTAGACAGTCTACGCCGTAGAGGCGAGCGACATCGCACCGTGGACGAGGAAAGTCGTAGAGAAGAACAATCTGAGCGACACCATCAAGATCGTTCACGCACAATTAGAGAAGGTAAAGGAGAGATGTGACTCATCATGATGAGATTTCACAGGCCCAGATCGGTGAGAAAATCGACGTCCTGGTGTCAGAGTGGATGGGTACCTTCCTCATCTTCATATCCTTTCTTCGAATCTTCCATCTACAACGAGCCATCCTTGACTGAAGTACGAGTCCATGCTGGAATCGGTCCTCAAGGCCAGAGATCGTTTCTTGAAGCCGGTGAGTGTCCGTCTACAACGATGATGATATCTGTGAGACACGTGATGAGAGAAGACAGGATGGCATCATGGTGCCCTCCACGGCAACGTGTTTCATCTGTCCTCTCGATGCCTCCGAGTTAGTCGAACAGAAGGTCGACTTCTGGAACACCGTTCACAACGTAGACATGTCCCCCTTCACGTGATCCTCTCTCTACATCCTCCAAACCTTCTCATCCTCTCATCTGCATCTGCTCCTGTCTTCTCCACCGTTCATCGTTTCATCTTATTCTTCCCCTGCATTCATTCTTCTCACCTTTTTCAGTGATTATGCGAGGGATCTCAGTTTTGAGAAGCCAATCATAGACAAGCACGTGGCCTTCTCATCTTGCATGGCTGAGCCCTTCCAATTCATGCACTTGGACCTCAAGACGGTGGATCCTGAGGAGCCTTACAAGGTGACGACTCACCATCTACAACGTTTGTTCACATGCTTGCAGGAGACCACCGTGCCCTTTCAGTTTATCATCACAAAGAGTGGTGAGCGGACGAACATTCTTTCAAATGGATGACGATGAGAAGGTATCATGCACGGATTTGTCACGTGGTTCGACGTGCTATTACACGATATCGTGTTGTCCACATCACCAGCTTCAGGGTGATTTATTCTGAGATGAATGACATCTGATGGGGAACAGAAAGACACACTGGAATCAGCAGCAGTTCATCTTCAACAAGGCCATCAAGGTAGAGGAGGGAGACAAGTTGAGAGGTGAGAGAGATGAGAGGAAGGAGGGTGAAGATGTGAAGGGGAGATCATGTATAGGAGGAACAAGTTGTACAAGAGACATCTGATCATTGAGATCTCGTATCAGATGGACAAAGAAGAGGACACATACAAGAAGACTTTCTACATGTGGGCACAGGAGCAATAAAGAAATTGTGCTGCAGTGTATTCTTTCTGAATTCTTGCTTTGATGTGGGTTCCTGGCAAAATCTGTCACAGACACAGCAGCATCTTCCCCTAAATGCTCAGAAAACTGTCAGACAATAGAATTCTGAAGAGTTATGTACCATAGTGGTGATGTGATCCAATGATTCAAATCAATTGTGAAGTTGCAAATTTTTCAGAGAATGTCCAAACGGTCAGAACCACTTCTTCCTCTTTTATGACTTCACGTCAGCTTGAACACTATCCACGCATAAGATGCAGCAATCACCCTACAAGATTGGAATGCAAGGAACAATATCATCTTCCACCAGAAATACATCCACCTCCAGTTTGCTGATGCAATGCTAGGGAAGATGCGAGAGGGGAGGCTAAAAAGCCCCACAAGACAATACATCTAGTGCATCTGACTGAGTCAGGATGATGTGGGTGGAAGGGGTCTGACTCCCTCTGTACCACCTGCCTGAGGTCACGTCAGAGAGTGTCACATCTCCCTCACCATTTGCTCTGAAGCAGATCGTCCGGCCCTCCTCTCTTCTCACTCTTCTCTGTCAGTGCAATGACAAGGACTTACGAGGAGAGGTACACCCCTTCGTCCTCCCTTGATCAATGAATACACCGCTGACTGTAGACTAGGAGAAGGTAGAATTCACGTACGGAGGAGTCACGGTGGTCCTCCATATCATGCCCTCGGAGAGATCGGTGTCTCCTGTGTGCATCCTGGTCACATCCACCATCGATCTGAACGAGGTGGAAGAGAGCCCCATCAAGTCCCTCTTCACTGAGAAGAAGTCTGAAGGAAAGACGTGGGACCGTTACGAACTTGCCGTGGCCACAATGTGACCATCACCGGACCGTTCATACCCAATTCCGTCATGTTTGGAGAGATGTCCACGTTCAGAGACTTTCTCCTCTGCAAAGTCATCCTAAACTCCCACCGCAAGATGAGGTACAAGGGAAAGCAGTGACAGGAAAGTCGATGCCAGAAGCTGAGAGGGGCTGTCAGCGCCGGGTTTGCCGGGGTCACAGCAGCGGGTACTTCAAGCACGGAGTGTCACACGGTACCATGAGGAATAGAATGAGTGTCTTGTCACCACTGTCCCTCAGGAGACCTTCCATCCTCAGGGGGGTCATGCCAGAGCCACCAGAGAGCATGATGTCATCTTACAACGTCCTCACGCTGCCAGCTTGGCCGAAGAGCGTGTGCAGGTCAATCCTGATTGACCACAAGGGGGACAAGGGGAGCAGCAAGGGGGCCAACCACTTTGGAATAGCACCAAGGAAGAGATTGAATTGGTTGAGCTTAGCCTTCAGAGGATCAAAGAATCTCCAGTAATGGTTCTCTAGCTAATACACTCTATAAAGTCTCTCCTTAAAAATGTCCCCTGTTTTGATCAGTGGCAGGCCTCATTCTGAGGTGTCTGTGAGGCACAGCACCCTAGACCATGAGGCAATCAGAGAGTCTGCTCAGCATTGAAACTGCCATGGCTGAAAAAGCTACCATGTTGTAGTGATAAACTTGATGCACTGTTTGATGAGTTTAGGGTTTAGGGTCGTCAAGTGCTCTGATCAGCTCTATGACTGGAGCTACTGTCAATCACAATATATCATTCAATAGATCTCGTCAAGAGGTGTTGAATGACATATAAATGTTGTGCCAACTATGTCGTATAGTGGATATATAGCACTCGCAATGGTATTCCTCTTTTGACCCCCGTCAGGGGGTCCTGTTACAATGTCTCCCCAATGATTCCACCATATGATGACCACTTTGACCCCCTTCAGGGGGTCCTGTTTGAAGAAGACAATCACCAAGTGAACATAAGTCCATTGTGACCTCTGTCAATAGGTCCTGCCCCATTTTCAGTCCTTCCCCCATTGACCCCTGTCAGGGGGTCCTGTTTGAAGTCTAATCATCACACTTGAGTGGACTCTGCTCTCATACCAAGTGTGAGTCCATTGATATCACCACTTCATCTATCCTTTTTGGGTTTAGGGTTTAGGGTTTAGGCGTATTGTTCGACGCTTATGGCTGGTTGTAGACTAACGCAAATGGTACTATCTTATAGATCTCAAAGAGGTCTATCTTTTGAGTCGAAAAAAGTCACCGTAGCGCAATGCATAAGAAAGATACGGCCCTCGTCACACGGACCACCAAGTGAACACATACAAAAAAATGTACAACAGTCTGGTGTCTCTTGATATGATCTATTTCGATCGAATTTACTCCTTCCTCTGTCTCTTGGAGGCGGGGTCATCCTGAGGAGGGAACTGCTTCTTTCTTCGGGGTTTAGGGTTTAGGGTTTAGGGTTTAGGGTTTAGGGTTTAGGGTTTAGGGTTTAGGTTTAGGGTTTAGGGTTTAGGGTTTAGGGTTTAGGGTTTAGGTTTAGGGTTTAGGGTTTAGGGTTTAGGGTTTAGGTTTAGGGTTTAGGGTTTAGGGTTTAGGGTTTAGGGTTCAACNTCATCCTGAGGAGGGAACTGCTTCTTTCTTCCAAAGAGGAAGGGTCTTCTCCTGGCCTCCTCTTCTCTCCTGGCCGCTTCTTCCCTCTCCCTCTCCTCCTTCCTGGCTTCTTCGTGCTCTTCCATCTGCTTCTTGAAGTCCTTGAGGGTCCTCTTGCTGAAGTTGTAGGTGGCCTTGTCATAAGGATGGGATTTTACCCAAAAGATCTGGTCCACCTCCTCATCTTCTCCAATGTCGTCGTTCTCAGGAAGATAAGAGGCAGGGTCCAAGGGGATGGCCACAGGAAACATGACATTGACATACTGGGTGCCGCAGTTGAGGAATCTGTCCTGGGTGATGTTTAGGGTTTAGAGATACCTGAACCAT
>MDYQ01000075.1:0-107100 GCA_003024175.1 Planoprotostelium fungivorum
CGTTGACCGTTGACCGATCGAAACTGACTCGTTGTAGTGGCTGAGAAAGACCAATTGTTTGGGATTCAAGATCTCCGAACTCATCGTGGTGGGCGATTCTGCAGGTGGTAACCTGGCAACGGCCATGTGCTACAAATGCACGACAGAAGGTCAGTTCACATCCCATGATATCATGATTCTTTTTACGACGTCATGACAAAACTCATGACAACATCGTCTGACGTCATGACAAGATATCATTGCCCCGGACGCACTGGTACTTCATTATCCAGCCTTGGACTTGTCCAACACGCCACACGCTTCACGAGTTCTATTTATGGATGACCCCGTCGTACCATTTCCCGCCGTAACCGTGAGTTTTCTCGGAGTTTTCTGCAGATTCTCAAACGCGTACAGAAGTGCAGAGATGCCTACCTGGGCCCGACGGAGGAGCTGGACAGTGATCTATATTTAGATCCATTCGTCTCGCCATCATTTGGGACGGACAAGATGATTCAGGGACTCCCAAATTCCGTTCACATTTACGCTGCAGAGTATGACCCCTTAGCTGACGAGGCCATCCATTTTGCGGGTGAGATTTCCCGTCATTTCGAATACACAACATCGATATTTTGGGAGAGGACGGAGAGACTGACGAAATGGACAGAGAGGCTGATGAATGCGAAGAAGGAAGTGCACTTTGGATGTCATCAGAACATGCCTCATGGCTATCTCACCCTGGCGAGGTACACACCAGATGCCGTCAAGTTGGTGCAAGATCATGGACATATGTTGGCAGAAATTGTACAGTCTCTCAGGAAGAAGGCGCAGACTGCGTCGTGAATATAATCTTGTTCATCTGTCTTCCATCTTCTTTCTCATGTATCACCCCTCTCGCAATTCTGCGTTCAACTGGCAACACCGACCGAACATGTGACGATCCGGCACGATGATCTTCTAAAGTAGATGATTCGATTTCGCCTGTTGTGGTGCAGGGCGCAAGAGATCTCTCGAGTGGAGAAAATAGAAGATGATGGCGACATGATGCTGCTCGATATCGATCACCAAATTTCTGGACAGATTGAGGCCACAGGGTCACAGAAGAGATCGGGATCGAACACAGACGAGGAGACGATTCAAAAGAAGGCAAGAGTGAAGTCACGACGGAATTGACAGAGAATAAACGAGAAGAGGTGACGACGTCGAAGGTGGTGTGCCCATTTAGATGGACGAGATGGACAGTCCCTCGCGACACACGAGAAAGAAGAGAAGATCGAATTGCAGCTGTTCTTCGATCGAGAGCCATGTGTAGGAGGTATGCAAAGCCATCGAGCTCACCTCTATCGGTGTAACAAAGACATATTCCTTCAAAACTGATACCGCAAGATCGATACACATATATACACGAACACCTGTCCATCTCAGCATGCATGACACAAAGACATCACGACCCACTGGTCATACGATTGAGATCGGGGACGATCATAACGTGTAGTGACGGTGCAGATTCCAGTGGTGTCTTATTGTATGTTGGGTGAATGCAATCAATGCAGTCTGAGGCACTGGCAATCCATTTCTGTTCATTCAGAGGACCTTGCATCATAGAGCTTTGTTGCTCACATAATACAAACAACGACTTTATCTGAGGAATCCTCCCTTGGTCTGTGGCTTTCCTCCAGGCATAGAAGATCCCAACCACGACGTAGAAGGCGGTGACCTTGCCTCTCTTGCCGATCCAACGCTCTCGCTCCTCTCTAATCTCTCCAATGGTGTCACCTCTGCATCCATCCTCTCTGGTGACAGCTGCGTTCCAAAGTTTCCCCCGGCAGGTCTGGATCTTCCTCCACGTAAGGTGCTGTTTGAAGGAGACTTTACGAGTGGAGAAGGACCACTTCCGGTGAAGGAAGAAGAAGAAGTGTTGGGAGAGATGTTTGGCGTGATCTCTACCACAGAGGGGGTGGTGGATTTGACGGGGGATTGGCTCGTTGTAGTGGGGGGACTGGTGCCGGGTGGAGTGGGCTGAGGGGAGGCGCAGAGGAGATGAGCAGACGGAGAGGCTTCTTCCGTCTCGTTCTTGGCGTTGAAGTCTGTGGAGATGTCAGTTAAGATCGTTCATCATCACGATGGGATGATGATGAGATCAGCTCCACGATGATGTGATGATGATGGATCGATAGGTCGAGGAGGTAGATTCAGATTGTTCACCGTATGCGATGGGATACAAATTCTGCAAGAAGGCCTCGACGGACTTGTTCGATCGATTCTCCTTGATGATCTCCCTGATCGTCTGTCTCCTCGCTCTCACCGGTCTCTGCACGAGATTCGTCAATTGTCTCAGCCTCCTGACTCCATTTACAACGGTCTGTCTGATCAATTCACACAGGACAGACTTGCTCAAGAGCATACCGTCCATGAGGGGACCGAAGAAGGGTATCTGTGACGAGGTCACGTGACGTCACGTGACGTCATGTTACGTCACCTCTTGTCGCCTGAGTACGCCCACGCGGAAGAGACCGTCGGGTAGCGGATAAATGACGATGTGGATTTTTCCGGCCTGGCAGTCCGTGGAGACGAGACAATCTGGCTTGTACTCTCTCTCGTGCTCGCTCCAGATGATGTGCGCACTACAACTCGCCAGTAATCTCCTCTGCCCTCGTTCAGTACCCATCTACAACGAGCCACTTGAACTCACCCTCTCTAACGGAGCACCTACACCGGCTTTCACTTGAGATAAGACTTGGAAGATGGTCTCTGTGGAGGGTGTGGCGTAGTAGGGAGGTGCTGTTGGATGCAGTGGATTATTCTTAGACAGAGAACCTGAGAATCCAACGTGGACGTTCAGATCCACCGACCAGCCCAGGCCTTCGAGAAATTCCTGGTAGAGCGGAGATCCATGCGAGTTTTCCATGATGGTCTGACTCGTCTCCTGGCCGGCTCCGACGTACACTACGGCCACACGGAAGTGCTCGCGGCTGAATGGGTCAGGAAATGGTCCCGGCTCGTTGTAGATGGACTCACGTTGCCATGAGATCGAGATCTCGGAGTTGTTTGAAGAGCCTGCTTGGGGTGTGGAGTGCGTTCAGCTTGTGGTGGCGGTCGTCTAAGAAACCCATCTGTGATAAGAACATGCGAGAATATTGTAAGACGCTCGTCTCTGTCACTTTCTCTCTCGCCGCATCTTCGTTCGGGTGAATGATGGAGCCCTGACGTTGTCAATGGCGAGTTGTAGATGGAAGATGGGATGAGATGGCGGGTTGTAGATGGATACCTTGTCGGCTTCGACTTCGGATTGCTTGAGGATGTTGTCCAGGCTAGATTGGAGTCCGGAAGCTAATTCGAGATAATTCGACGTGTCACCAAAAATGGCATCCCAACCAAAACATTTGGGTCCGTTATCGTCTCCCTCCAAACTGAATCGTTCAGTTTTTGTTCATCTACAACTGTGTAGATGGTGATAATTCACTATTTGAGTGTCTGCTCCATGACATCGATTCCGTTCATCTTCGAGCTGTAAGGGTACGTATTCAACGGTACCGGCTCAAATTCCCTACCTCCGTCAATTTACAACCCGCCATTTCTCCCTCACTCTCCCGGTCCCTTGGGCTGCAAGCACGACACCCTGTAGGGTGAATATCTAATTTTAGACGGTGGTATGTCTCCTTGTCCGAGAGCTTGAATGATGGATTTCGAGTTGACCTCGTGAACGGTAGGTGCGTCATCCATGATTGGCTCAGCCTTCCATACGTACTGACCGGTCGAGTCACGAATGACAATCTTACAGGTTCGAGCTGGGGGGTCTCAATTTTTTTGGGACGGCGGGAACAGGCTCACCTCCTGTGCCGTTGTCTTCCTCGGAGAATGCGAGGATGGTGGTGTCTTCGTAGCTGAAGTACATTGTCTTCGATTTGTCGTATTCCTCGTCTCTTCCACTGGTCGTTTCTGCTCCTATTTATAGAATGAATCCATTCGAAGACAAGTGAACGAGGGAAATGGATGGGAGTTGTAGATGGACTCACCCCCGGGTGACGGGAAATTATTGTGAAAATTCAACAGTTGCAGGAGCACCGTCTCCGCCGCATCCTACTCCCTTCAACTTCCATCTACAACGAGACACTTCACCCTCGTATCCAGTGAATTGATGGATTTAGACAGGAGGTCATCCAGGGAATCTTGGTACCTCTTGTGCACCCGCGGTAGTGTTCCCATCGCATGCTGGTTCTTCTGCTTTGAATCCTTGGAGAAGATGCGAAATTTCGACGAATCTTTTGCGTTATCCCCGCCCGGGCCCGCGCCGGGGTTGAGGCTCAACTCGCCCGTTGTAGATACGAGACCGCCCAATAACGAAATTTCGACGGTTTTGAAGACCTATGACGTCATCACGCGTCATGGTATCGGGTAATTTCTCACCTTCTCGGCCACGGCCAGATCGGATAATAAACTTCCGTCGTCGTTCAAGACGATGTCTCTCATGCAGTAGAGGAGTTGTACGACCTGTCAGATGTGTCAACTTCAGGCGGGAAATTTCATCGGATTCCACCTGTTGCTCGGGACCGTTCTTTCCGATGATCCACGTGATTCGATCCGCTACGGAGAGTAACATGGTCACTACCACATCCTGTCACACGTCATCATGATGACGTCACGTGCGTAACGGTACGTACCCTGTCGACCTTCAATAGCACGGGAACGAGAGAGGCGACGTCTGATAGTGAATCGCTGGCCAGTCTCGATGCGTTGATGTTGGCGTGTTCGGACTGCTCGATGAGAGATTCGATGAATTTGGAGACGTAATTCATCCTGTAACGTGTCAATCTACAACGATGTAGATGGAAGAACTGACCTCGGGTTTGGATGAGCGATTTCCTCAAAGATCCAGGCTACGGCACCACAGATGGATATCATGAGCACCTGTCACATGTCAACGTCAACACCATGTCATGATCGTACCTCATCCGTCTCGTTCGGGTTGTTCAGAATGTTGATCAAAATCCTTGTGATCTTCTCCTTCACCTAGACGGAGTCACATCTTGTCCACACGTTCGCCCGTCGACACTCACGTCTTCCGTTGTCATGGACGCCGATTTGTTGACTTCGTACGGTTTCGGTGTGGCCTGTACACGTCATCATGATGTCATGATGATGTCATGATGATGTCATGAGAGGCTTACGATGATGGGGTATTCCAGGCCGTGGTAGTGATTTGGATGGCAGATGAGAGAATTCACGATGAGGAGGGCGTACCTCTTGATCTCCACGTTCGATCGCCGGGCGACCGGGGCAGACTGATACGGTCACGCGTTGTAGACGGTGAAAACTCGAAGAAAACTCACGAGGACTTCGATTTCACGGAGGTAGTCGGGTATGAGTACGGCGACACCGGGGAGGTCACACAAGAAGATGGATGCACTGTGTTGAATGATCTCACAGATGACCTCCGATTTCACGTTATTCAATCCCTATCGTTGTAGATGAGACGACGAAATTTCATCGACATTTACCCCCTGTACAATTCGGTAGAAGTGGGAGAGGTAGTGGTCGCGGTTCTGAGAATGAATGAAGAAGAGGTAACCACCCAAAAAGATCTTGCACAGAGCTCTGTAGGCCAGAATCAACCCCTTCACCTGCCGCCTGCCACGTCATCAGTCACGTGACCTCCCAGAAAAACTCACTCGTTGTAGACGCAAGACTCGATCAGCCAGGGTAAGAAGATCTTCATGAGAGGTAGAGGTGGTGCTTCTCTCAGGGGAAGTAAGAGTTGAGCGTTGATGAGAATGTTGATGGTCTCAGAGACACAACTCATCGTCAGCTCGTAAGAGGCGGGGTCAGTGATCGACGTGATGTCGCCCAGGATGACTGATTTTCATTGAGTTTTCTGCATCTACAACGAGACACTCACATAAGAGGGTGAGCCACGTGTTGTGGATGCTCTCCTTTGTCCAAGTGAGGGACGTCAGCCGAGTGTCCGGAACGAAATTGGCGGCCTCGATAGACTGGAATGTGTCAATCTACAACGGTGTAGATGAACATTTCACCTTGATGGTGACCGGCACGTTGGGCGTGGAGAAATCTGGTGATCGATTCTGTGAATCATTTTGTGGATCTACTGGGTACATGTGATCTCTCAAGATCGACGTAAGCTGGATGACTTTTTCCTGAGATTTCATTCAATTTTCTGTGTCGACATTGTGTGTGTCGACACCCACCTTCCATTGTAGAACGTTGGCCCTCCAATTGACGAGGGAAGCGACTTTTCTCGAGAGATCTTGCCACATGTCCTCCGTCACTTTCTGTGACCTCAACCAGACAAAGTACAACGACTGATGACGTCATCATCCGTCTACAACGAGCCATCTGAGGTGTGCTCACCCCAAAGAGTAGATCGCCGAACGTCTTGCCTCCCTCTTCCTCTACTGCGTTGAGTAGATCGAACGTTGTCTTTGAGTACTGAGACGACTGCGGTGACGCCTTGTTCAGCAGGTCGAACGCTGCAGACAGCAGCGTGTACTGCAACTTTTCCCTGAAAGAGGTCACGAAATTTCGTGGAAATTCCGTCACACCATGTCTCGTTGGAAAGTTGGTCTGAAAAGTCGGTGGCGAATTGAGTGAAGATGTGTACGAGTTCTCTGCAGAGCTTGTGGTGTTCGTCGACCTATCAAAATCATCTGGTGAACGAGATCTCGTCCAAATTTCACCTGCTCTGGGGTGGAGTCCAGAAGGAAGATGAGGGACAAGTTGGTCATGAAGTGCTGATGACATCAGATGACTTGATCAAGGATGATGAGAGGGTCTCACCTGCCACAGCTGCTGGATCTGATCTCCCAGAGGTTTGTTCTTTCCGCTCTGTCTCGATTCAGCATTTCAATTTTGAAATGCCGGGGAGGCGGGAATTCTCACCATCAACCACGTCCTGAAAATCTTTGTCGACAATTTCATGGTCGCTGCGTCGACGAGAGGTAAGAGACAACTGTTCCTGTGCAACTGCACGAGTCACGTGACTTCATCGAGACACATCATCTCACCTCCATCATGATGAGACTGTTTGCGTTGGGGTCCCACAGTATACTGAACAAACCTGGTTTTCCCGCCCAAAATGACAGACGACCGATGACTGTCTGTTGAATGTGAGGGGGACAAATCGGATGAAATCCGGTCTCTACAACGAGTCAGAAAGATCATCATCATCGGTGAGATCGTGATGTCATCGCACCGTGATACTTGTCCAACAGTCTTAATTCTTTGAAGACGGCGGGGTAGAAGGTCACGAGATACTTGGTCTTAAAGAGGTCGAACCAGAATAAAAAGTGAGATGTCTCGCTGATGAACTTGAGGATGACTCCGTCCAATAGAGTCAGACTCTCTTGCATCGTCGGTGCCGTTGCAGAGGGAAATAAGATTTGTGTCACAGAGTCTGCATGCGTATGAGATCAGATGGACGGGTGGAATGATGGATGGATGGTTCACCTGTGGGAGGGGGGAATTGAAAGTTGACCTTCTCTCCCTCTTTGACAAAGACCTGAGGAAGGTTGATTATCGTCGGGTATCATCGGGCATCACCTCTAATGGAACGGCCGTTGCAAATTCGTCGAGGAGGTTGGGAGTGATGGAATTTTGTAGAGCTTCAATGAAACACATGAGAAGGCTGAGAGAGGCGGCTCGCACTTCATG
The DNA here is from genome assembly GCA_003024175.1 of Planoprotostelium fungivorum. Classification (NCBI taxonomy): domain Eukaryota; phylum Evosea; class Variosea; order Cavosteliida; family Cavosteliaceae; genus Planoprotostelium; species Planoprotostelium fungivorum. Next base: position 7,645 of record MDYQ01000075.1, read on the forward strand.
TTGGTTGTGACGATATAATCCCTTGTGAATGATGGTCGCTGAATGGAGATCAGAGAGGGGGTCGCATGTGAACCTTGGATCTCACATATGGAGCTCAATTGCCAGGACGAATTTATAATGGAAGGGAGTTGAACGCAGATCTTTTGTAAAACATCCAAAAGGAAGAGGAGATTGCTCAAATGTCTCCCTACCATCGTCACACAATGAACACGGATGTCTTCATTTTCACCTTTCGAGAACGATTGTTCCTTCGCAGTGAAATATTCGTGTAGGACCAGAAAGACGTTCTCATAATGGTCCACGAGAAACTTCTTCTGATCCTCTTCAGACGATTCGGCGACTGGACAATGGGTCAACCGCCGATGAAAGACCCGTATGACTCACAGAACGTCTGTAGACCTCTGAATTTAACGGTAGGCTTCTCTTTGTCCTTCGTTAAGACGGCGTTCCATTTTCTGGGGGTGTTCATATCATCAGCCGATCGGGATGTCTGTCTTTGTCTCTGCTTCCCTAGTTGTAGTATCCTTGACTTCCTTACAATGACCTTACTGATGTCACAAGATTGTCCAAAATTAAAACCTCGAAAGAGGCTTGTGAAAAATAGGAGGTGCGTGGACAGAGTGGAGGACACAGAAGTATAGGCCGCTCGTTCCGCTTCCGAACCGAATTCGTTCTTGTCAAACAGCCTTGTCAAGAATAAAGATATGCTGTCCACTGCCGCAAGCCAAAGATAAAGAAAATGAGGTGAACACATGCTTTTTTATTGAGATCATTAGGCCCATGTGATCCATCTCTTGACGAAGGTCTCGGACGCTCTACAGAATGGCTCTAGGGAGACGAGTCCCTCTGGATGGCAGACTAACATGTCCTTACCCTTATGGGAGATGAACTGAGTAACCTGTACGAAGGTGACAAAGGCTAAGAACTTGCCCATCCATTGGATCTTCCTATTTGCACGATACCAGTGAGTTACGTTCTCGAGGTGGAAGATGTATGCGGCATCCTCATATAGAAATTTGATGGAGAGGAGAGTCCACAACACCATGACGGAGAGCCCGGCGAGAAAGGCAAGGCTTGTGGTGAGTTGACATCCAAAGATGATGATGAAGCGAGCAACAGAAAATTGTTGCAGCTCCACACAAGGCTACGAGGATATTGGAGAGAAGGTGTTCCCAGGAGAGATCTCACCGCGAGCACCATCTTGACTGCGAAGATCTGGATGGACGAGGAGTCTGAGTGGAGACGGTCTCGAGGATCTCTGGGAGGCATTCTTCTCCTTGTCCTGGTTCATCTCGATGATCATCCCGGGGGAGGTCACCCATCGTCTCAGATCTGAGAGCTAACGCTTCAAGGTGCTCATGGAAGTCTATTGAATTGGTGTCTTAGGAGATGGAGGCCATATCTTCTGATCTTGTTGTTGCTTCTCGGGCTGAAATGGAATACTAAATTGCTAATTTCGGTTCTCCCTCAATGATGTGTATACAACGAAGTCAGGTGTAACGTGAGTGACTGCGAATGCGAGTGCTGGGATCATCTGATTGTCACGTGGTCAGCACCAGGGTCTTTACCTATCACTGACGAGTGAGACAGAACGGGAATGTACAATGATGTTTTTGGCTTGAGTTCATGATGTGAGCCGTCTTACGGAGCGAGGGAATAGATTCGAAGAAGGGAATGTTGAATGTAGAGATGTGATACTATTCTTGGTGATCAAGATTTGAATCGCCACGAGATCTGGAGAATGAGACTGTCTTCACCACCGGCGCTTCAATTGCCATTCGTCTATGAATAAGATCAAACAGAACAGGTCTCATTATACCATTCGAGCTCATTAGCCTCTCTATACCATACATTACTAGTAATGTATCGTCACCAGGGTGATAATAGCCGTCAGAAAAGGTCGCAGATCGCAGAAACCAGGACCCGACGTTCCCGTCTGAGATCACAAAGGAGACAGACGATCTTTACCTCATACCAATTCCTCTAACTGCATCTAGAAGATGCAGAACCTTATGGGTGCAAAGAGAGCTAGAGACAATACATATTACAGTTCTGGCCAAGAGTATCCCAGCTTTCATGCCACAGAATCGTTCGGGTGGGTCGATCAGAACCATTCATTCATACGTCTATTGTGATCTGTTCCTTATGGATGATTTCGATTGAGTCGTATTGTGAATCAAACAACTGACATGGTGAATAGACCTTCTGAGGTGACTCCCGAAGAGATCGAATTCGATGGTGAGTTGATGCGACGACTTCGCATCTTACCATTTCCACATCGATCTGACCTATTTACAGCCAAAGACGTCATCGGTAGCGGTAGTTTCGGCACCGTTTACAGAGGAAGATGTCGTCAGAAGCCAGTGGCCATCAAAGTCTTGAGAGGCATCATCGATGAGAAGAAGTTGTCTGAGTTTAGAACTGAAGTTCACAACATGTCGAAGATCTTCCACCCCAATATTTGTCTCTTCATGGTAAATAACACATTCGCCTCTTCGTATCACCGACACATCATCGCAGGGAGCCGCTCTCGCCCCGGGAGAATGCATCATCGTCACAGAACTACTTCCGAAGGGAAACGTAGAGATGTTACTCCACAACAAGGTGATTCCAAATCACCATATCGTATCACCATCGACCATCTCCAGGAACAAGTCATGTCCCTCTCACTTCGAATGAGAATGGCCAGAGACGCTGCATTTGGAATGAACTGGCTCCACTGCAGCAATCCCATCTTCATCCACAGAGATCTCAAATCATCGAACCTCCTCGTGGACAATCACATGAACGTCAAAGTCTGTGACTTCGGTCTCTCTCAATTCATTCTGAGGGACCAGATGACAAAGGATGAGAAGAGAGCCAAGGGCACACCTCTATGGTGAGTGTCGCGATGTCTCATGAGACGATGGATGATGATGACGATGCAGGATGGCGCCTGAGGTGATGAACTTTCAAGCGTTCAACGAAAAGTGTGACGTGTACTCTTTCGGTATCGTATTGTGAGTGTCTCTCTTGAATTATCCGTTTACCCGTCATAGGTGGGAGCTGCTAACCAGAAAGGAGCCTTTCGAGGGAAAATTCAAACAGATCGCAAAGTGAGCCCGGCACGAATATTCGGTCCTCCCCCCTCACCCACCCCCTCAGGTTCAAGGAGGCCGTCTGTCTCCGCGGGGAGAGACCCATCCTTCCCACAGATTCTCCACAAGCTCTGACTGATCTCATCAACTTGTGCTGGCATCAGGAGCCCACTTATCGTCCCACCTTTGAGTTCATCATCAACTCTCTGCACGGCATCATCGTAGACTGCAGCATACGGGATGCCCAGGGAAGGATATTCTGGAAGACGCATTACCTGAAGGAGGTGGGAGGGCGGGAGTGGCTCGTTGTAGATTGACGAGAGGTAGGAGGAAGTACCCTGGAACGATTTCGTGGAGGCCCTCTGCAAGTATGTTGGCATGAGGGACGATGGAAACAGAGAGACAAACCAGAAATGTCTCAAGGCTATTTTAGGTGATCGATTCACGTTCATTCTTCCCTCGCACACACGTCATTCTATATCACGTCATTCTACACCGCGTCATAGTATGAAAATGATCGAAATGATTTACTGATCTCCTTATCAGTGGAACCAAAGAAGGAGACAGTAAGCATCGAGGCATTTGGAAAAGTATTGGACTGGTTCGCGATGGCACACGGCGTCACCTCCGTCGAGGCCGATACCGTTCTAGATAGAGTGACGTCATCACACGTCACACATCGACTGACTCGTTGTAGATCAGAGAATTACTGACGAGATCGTGGTTCCACGGAGACATCACGACGGCGGAGGCGGAGCAAAAATTGGTTGGTCTGCCCCACGGCGCATTTTTAGTCCGGTGAGTTTCATTTGAATACGAGGGCAAGAAATTTTGAGACGATCACCATGGTGACCGCCGTACAGGTTCAGCTCGACGAACGCGGGAAATTACACCATATCGAGTGTCGCTAAAAATGGAACACCGAGGCATCAGAGAGTGTCTTCGGTGCCAGGGCAAGGTATGTCCTCGATACGTATCGTACGTACGTACTCACCGTACGTAGGCTACAATCTGAACGGACTGGTGAGACCCAGCTTGCCTCAAATCGTGAACGATTGTGATGGTCTATACATTCCCTGCCCGGGCTCTAAATACCAATCTCTGTTTGCATCTCCCATTCAAGGCTCAGGGTACGAACAGTGCAGCACGATGAACGATGAGACGAATCTGATGGACCAGTGAAGTGATGAAATACAAGAGTTGGGTTGTAACGTCGTCTCTCTTGTATGTCATTTATGGACGAGATGTGAGCTTGACGCGTGCACTTACAAAGCAGCTGCGAGAGTTGTAGATGTGGATACGTATAACTCCTCGACCAAAATAACACCATGCAACAGGTGACGAACCAAGTTCCTCTCATTCTTACTGCTACAGAGGTTGAAATGGATGGAATGCAGCTTCCGTGAGATCATCTCTCGTCTCAGGTCTTCTTTAGTGTCGGTCTGAGACGCAGCAAAATGGTGAGGGGAGAAGATGTCCCCCTTCTCAAGAGCTGATAGCATTTCTTCTCAGACCTCTGAAGTTCTCCAACTTTGGCTCATCAGTGTGGTTTATTTTGAGAGGAGCCTGAGTCTATCACGGTCATTTATTCTCTACAGGAGATGTCGAACAGAGCTGGAGAGAAGAGGTGGCTCTCTCTGTATCACCGAAGTCGGCAGGGCTCTCGGGTCTGTAAGGCAGCCGCCTGTCACTGGTGAATCAAAGGCACCTGTTTTCACACAAGCAGACGCAAGAGAGAAGAAAGCTGTGAGTTCTGATGAGTCACCGTGTTACGTCACGACGCTATACGTCATCATCCCCTCGCAGATATAGAAAAGTGAATGTTATAGACGATCGAGGGAAGATGCGAAGAGCCTCCTCACTTGATGGTAGGTCTAGTCTGTCATCAGAACTTTGGATCCTTGAAAGTCGCAGATCGTGATGTCAACTATCATCTTTTCAACTTTCGAGATAATCAGCCCCTCATCTCCATCCATCAGTGAGGTCATTGATTCTTTCTTCTGTCTCTCAGGGTCGAATCATCTGACGTGAAGGTCACCATCATCCATCTCAACATCTGGCCGATGATCAGTTAAACGTAACGATTGAAGGACTTGCCTCTGTGCAGGGGTGAGGCTCACGTCCACATCATCACGTTTCGAAATAAAAGAACAGGCTGCTTCGAGTTGTTTCTGTCCAGTAGAAATTTGGATTCCAACATTCCAATTGGCTAGCCACGCGGCCGTTATCGTTTCGAATGTCGACAGGCGTAACTCGTGCTTCTTTGTTGTCTGCGTTAACGAGATTGACCTCACATTGCGGCGATTTCAGAAATTCTGCTCGGCAGTTTCACAACAAACATGGTTCTGATACGAGCAACCGCCACCATGCTCAAGTTCTTCATCCAGCTTGACTTGGACGTCTGTAACTATGTGTTGGGCACCTCTTTCAAGATTGGACAAGTCGATCTTCGAAATGAGATCAAATCGATCCATGCTAAGACCTTCGAAGACTTCTCTGGCGCCGCGACCAGATGCGAGGAGGTGTTAGAAGCTCAAACCGAGGTGATGGTTACCATCACGAAGCATGGCTCTGATCGACATTAGGCTCTGTACATGGCACAGAAGCACGCAGAATTGATCGAAGAAAGATACAGGGTAGAAGTAGAAAGCCTTCGTGAAGTATATCCTCTTTGATCACATTTCATCTCAATGGAACTCACATCCGTCAGGAGAAAGACAGACTGCAGAAGTCTAAGGATTTGGATCTGGAAACCCAACGCATCCGAATTGAGTCACTCCAAGTGGTAGGCTTCCCATCATATGATCCGTCTGACGTGCCACAGGAAGTCCTTGAACTTCAGAAGAACAACGGAGAATTACTCGTCCAGCATGAAGCGGACACCAAAGCACAGATGGAACAAGTTCAGAAGCATGAAACGGTAATCTCACACAATCACCCCCGTTTGACCCCTCACAGGTGCTATCTGAGGTCCAAACGGCACACGAAAGTCTCAAACTCGACTTTCAGACTTTACAGAACAAGAACAAGAGCCTTGAGAAGGTGAATGCACAACCCCACATGATCCGATCTCGAGATTGATTCCATTCAGGTTGCCTCCGAAGTGAAAGACGCCTCTCAAGTTGACGTCACGAAGAAGGAGCTCAAGGAGAAGCAGTCCGAACTGGACAGAGTCAAGAAGTTAGTCACCTCAATCGTGGAGGAGATTCACACAATTCAGGAGAAGGCCCAGTCTAAGACCCTGTCTCAGAAGTCCTTGGCGGGATACGAGGACCGCATGAGAGCCAAAGAGGCAGAGACGCTCCAGCTTCGCAGGGTAACTTCATCTCCACCCCCGACGAGAGAACTGACACGGCTCAGGATTACGCCAATCTCAAGAAGAGCTCGGAGGCTTCCTCGCTCAAGCACACGGAGCAGGCTAGAACACATGAAGCCAACCTGCTGAAGGCCCGTCAGGTTCTGCCTCCATCATCGGGTCTACGGTACTGACGTATTCCAGGAACTCTCCGAGTTCAAGTTGGAGTCTGAGACCTCTTTGAAGGCATGCCACGAAGAGTTAAAAGCAAGAGACGCCGAGCTGATCAAGCTCCGGGAGGTAATCACACCACGTCACTCTGCAGAGCTGACACGATTCAGGAACTCAGCAAGAGGAAAGAGTCCACCTTCATACAACCCATCAATGTCCCAGCCTCTGACAAGAACGTTCGGGAGCTCAGTAAGAAGGAAGAGTCCAACGGCCCCTCCGTGAAGCCAGCAAAAGCCAAAGCCTCTGACGAGAACGTCCAGGAGGTCGTCACATCTCACATCCAACGAAGAAACTGACGTAAGGCAGGTGTCTGAAAGCAAGAGGGCCCCTCTTTCTACGGTAGAAAGTCAAGTCCAGTCGCAAAGCGCGGCGCAGAACCAGCCCGAGAAGGTAACCTCATGGCAGGTCCTCTTCACACCCGCTCATCCTCCTCAGGTAGTCTCCAATTCCGTTGAGCCGACAGTCAAAGCCGAGCCCAAACGTTTCAAGGTACCCAAGAAGCAAGTAGAGCAGAAGACCTGCATTGTGCAGATGCCTCGATGGGTGATGCCTCTCACCATCTCCATCACAAACTGACATCATCCCAGGACGATGCACGCAAGACGGGGGACATGGAAGAAGAGATGAAGGCACTGGAAGCCCGCCGAAGGGTGAGATCTCTCACCTCCATGCGTTGACACGACACAGGCCATCGAGGAGGCACGCAGAGGTGGTCCGTCTACCCCGCATCCCGTCTATCCCAGCAGCACGATACAGAAGCAGACTCCATCGGTGATCCTCTTCTTTCACATCCCGTTGACTCACGTGACACAGGAGAACCCTCTCGGTAGCGGTATCACGCCGGCGGGCTTCCACTTTGAACCGTTTCAAACTACAAAGCCGACGGTCTTCCACTTTTCAACGGGACAAGAGCAGCCGAGGACATTCCACTTTGGTCCGTTTCAGTCGGCCTGATGACAAATGATAAACGAACGATATTGTATGGCTGTCTGTTTCTTTCTCTAGTGTGATGGATCCACCGTGATCATGATGGAGATAGATTTTATTGTTTTTTATTTTTCTGGGTAATCCGTATCGAAGGGCTCCATCGTTGCACTGGCCAATACCTTATCGCCATCAGATACAAAATAAATGCAAATCAATGTATTCTGTATCGGTCTTGACGATCACCTTCTTGAAGTATTTGGGTGCAATGATTCCATTCACTCCTTCAGACAACACGACACCATTGGCCGACTCCTCGAAGACGATTCCATCTGTAATGATGTCAATGCGTGATGATGTAACGTCGCATGGTTCACCATCTACGGCCTGAGCCAGATCGAGGAAGATGAGAACTTCACTGCTACTCCGGAAACCGCTGATGACGCTCTCCTCTCCCAGCAGCCCCTTTGCAAAGTGAACGTGGTTGCGTCCCATCTTCCTCAGACCTTCTCGTTTGATGGACGGCCAGAACTTCTTGTATGTACCGTGAACTACGATGGGGTATTCTGTGACGTTTTCTTTCGTGATCTTCTTCGTTGCCAGACTCTCGATCTACATGATGTCTCGTCAGAACGGGTGAGATGAGAATGGATGATGGTGAGTGAAGGTATGGATCTGCACCTTGAGTGAATGTCCTTGGTTCGCTCTGATCCAACTGACACCATCCCTCTCCTCCATGTGAAACCTCTGTATGATGGTCAGAATGCAAGATGTGATGGTGACTCTTCACCTTCTTCTCGTTATTGGCGACAACAGATTGGAGCTCCTCCAGAGTGAACTTATTCTTTTTCATATCAGGGATGGCCATCAGATCTTCCACTTTGACGAAACCTCCTTCATCCATCTTCAATCCCACTTTCTCTGCACCGTGACGGAGGACATCTATAGAGGTGGTGTCAGAGGGGTGGCTCGATTGACGGTCATTTGATCTCACAGGAAACGGCTTTGGATAGTTTAACGTCCCTTGATTCGATTCTCGGCGCCTTTGCGCCTCTTCTGGACATGCTGATCTGACTTTTGTTCGGATGGATGTGATGTTTGTGACACGATTCGGTGAATCACAGGCGCTTCACAGTATACATTCTGGGTTTATTTACACTTTTCTACGATGGGCTTGCAATGCGATCTGTTGCTTCTCCAGAACGCACTTACCTTCCTTGTACTTTTGTTCTTCTGAGACGGACTCCTCCTGTACATCTTGAGTTGATGTCCGTGTGTAAACAACTCACATAGTGCCAGCCAAGTCTTTGATGGCAATTGACACAATGAAGGTCACAAATGAGATAGATACCACTTCTGAGTTTCTCCGTTCTTTGTCTACCGTGACACACGTTGGCTCTGAAAGAGTTGAGCTCGGAGACGCCTGTACCATCATCACTCACGCCTCCGTGAATAGAAAGGCCTCTCCAGTGCTCGATGTATATTTCTGTGTGAAGATTAGTTGTATTGGATGACGATTCCACGTACGTCAGAAAGCATGAGGTTGTTATCGATCAAAGGGGTGGTGCAGATTCTACAGCACCAAACTTTCTCGCCAGAGACGGAGAGAACAAATTTTCTTCCCATGGATGGGCTTTCGTCGTCTTTAGAGTCGAGATGATGGTGTCGTTGTCAAAATGTGTTCTGGAGCCCGAAATTTCATTGTAGAGCGATTCTGTTGTGGAATGTATCCACCTCGTGCTGCCAACTCATGACCAACAAAGTTGAGACTATACCGTAGAGATTCTTTTGTTCATTACTTTCACCCACATCGAACAACAGTAACATCACCACAAACATTTCCCAGATCTTCATCGTCTGTCGATGAGAGCCACAATGACATCGTCTATGTATGACATATGCAGACTGATCCATACAGAACGATTCCAACTTCTCAACTTGCCTTTATTTTTCAAAAAGAATGGATCTAGTGATGAGCCGCGTTCAGTTTGATCGACGATTCTAATCATTGAATGGATGGAGAGCTGACGTCCTTACCTCTTGAGGAAAATGAGACAATAAACCGGAGAAAAAAAGATAAATTCGCTTGTAGATAAGCACGACAGATCATCAACAGCAAGAGATCTTGCAATCATCGAATTACCATGAGGGCTGCCAGCTTGCGAACCACTTTCAAGTCTTTCAACGCTCCTTCTATCTCGTCCAGAGGATTTGCCGCAAAGTCCTCTCCACAAGCCCTGCAATACACCCAACATGGCGCACCCAAGTCTGTCTTGAAGTGAGGATCCATCCACCTGATATCCTCACTCAACGAACATCAGATTGGAAAATGTAGAACTCCCCAAATTGAAGGACGACCAAGTCCTTGTAAAGATGGTCGCAGCACCCATCAACCCCGCAGATATCAACATGATTGAGGGTGTCTATGGAAAGAAGGCACAGCTGCCTGCTATCGGAGGAAATGAGGGTGTGGGTATCGTCGTCGAGGCCGGCCCAAAGTCATCTTTCAAGCCCAACCAACACGTCATACCCTCCGTAGCCGGTTTAGGTTCGTCTTTATTCCTCACATCACATTGGACACTTGTCATATACCGTGTCACTGAACCCGTGATCTACGAAAAGAGATTGAATCTCTCACAGGCACGTGGAGAACACACGGAGTCTTCCAGCACAGTGACCTCTTGGCCGTACCTGAGGGTATCAAGCCCGAGTACGCCGCCACCGTCTCCGTGAACCCCGCCACCGCTCTTCGTCTCCTCAACGACTTTGCCGACCTGAAGCAGGGTGCGAATCATTACATCTGCACATGATATCATCCTCCATCTTCCATCTTCCTCTCGTGAGGTGCTTCTCTCTCACCGTCCTCACCTTCTCCAGGCGATTACATCATCCAGAACGGAGCCAACAGCGCCGTCGGTTTTGCCGTCATCCAATTGGCCAAAGCCAGGGGCATCAAGACCATCAACATCGTCCGCAACAGAAACAACTACGAGGAAGTCCACGAGAGACTCACAAGAGTCGGCGGTGATGTCGTCGTCACCGATGAGTATCTGGAGGGTGCCCAATTCAAGCGCCTCCTCTTAGACCTGCCCCAGCAGCCCAAGCTGGCCCTTGACTGTGTCGGTGGCAAGTCTGCCACTGGTATCGCCAGGACTCTCGCGTGAGTGTCTCGTTGTAGATGGAAAAATCTGAGACATTTCTCAGGCCCAACGGTACGCTGGTGACGTACGGAGGTATGTCCAGGAAGCCTGCTGTGGTTCCCACCAGTCTCTTCATCTTCAAGAACATCCAACACAAGGGATTCTGGCTCACAAAGTGGAACGAAGAGAACCCAGACAAGAGACAGCAGTCCATGGATGAGCTCTTCAAGCTCATCTCCCAGGACAAGCTGAAGGTGAGAATCGTCTCGTTGTAGACGGAGGGGCTGCCTCGTTGTAGATGGCTGAAACGAAATATAGATCTGGGCCGAGAAGAGACATCTCCACGAATGGGCGGAGGCCGTCGAGCACAGCCAGGCCGCTTACCGAGACAGAAAGATCGTCCTCTCATTCGAATGAAACGAATAGACACAATACACCAGCTAGCCACTCTCTTTCATGTCACAGATCGGGCGCGATGACCTCGTAGTCACGCGTGCTGCAGCCAAACTTGATCTTGTCTTTGTCTCTCAGTCTCGTCCATTCGTTGGGCTTCAGTTGTTTCTCGTTTAAGAAGGTACCGTTCGTGCTGCCCAAGTCCATGACGCTCAATCTACAACGAGTCGGAAAAGTGTATCGGGTTGTAGATGGAGACTCACTTTCCCGTGACGAAGGCGAGGCGGGCGTGGTTCTTCGAGCAGCTGCCGTGTTCTAATTTGATGTCGTTCTCGTCGCCTCGACCTAAGCTGTACGTGATGTCCTCTTCTACAAAGATATCTTGCAGCTGTCTTCCATTCAATTTCACGATCTCGGTTTCACATCACGATCATCATCACGATGAGAATGAGATGAGATGGATGATGATGGAGGCGATCGCCTAACACGATGAGATGCTCACCTTGGCTCCATTCTTCAATATGCGAACGCGCCACGACTTTGACTCTTCGTCTTCATCTTCTCCCTCATCCCATTCTTTCTTCTCCTTCTTCCTCGAGCTACTGCTGCTACTCCTACCCTCATCTCTGGTCGCGTGATCAGACTATGATATCTCCACGAAATTTCACCCTTCGTCCCATTTGCTCTTCTTCTCTTTCCTCTCTCTCTTCTCCTTCTTTTCTTGTTTTCTCAATTCCCTCGACTTTTTCATATCACCCTTGATTCGATCTTGTTCTTCTTTCTTCATCTTGTCTTGAATTTTGAACACGAGCTGTCACATGAGTCATTCGATGGTGAAATATTTGAATCGACTCACGTCTTGTCTCTCCTTATCGAGCTGTGTGTCTAACATGGCTGTCGTGGGTGAGATGATGAGTTCAGACGGAGATGATCGGATCACCATCTTTGTAGGTTGTGGCGCCAACGGCGGAATCCTTCTTCTTCTTTCCGGTGGCGATGGCAAAGTGATCGACTCTGGGAGGAGACAGCTTCCTCTTTCTCCATCTGAAGCATCATCAGTGTCACATGTCGTGTGTGGAGGACACACCTGGCTCTGTACTCGTTCTCTTTCTCACCGACAGAAAGCTTCCTTCCCTCCTTCATCGGCTTTTTGATTGTCAGCTGTTAAGACAATCGATCATCGCACGATAAACTCACATCGAAATTGTCATCTTCTGGTTCGAGATCGGCCAGATGTCTTCCACCGGCAAAAGAGTTGACGAAGGACTTCTTGTCCTGCGTTCGGCTCTGCAGATCATCCTCATCGATGTAAGTGAGAGAACCTCCACCCGCACCATATAGGTCGTCATATCCTCCAGAGAGGGCAGCGGAGAGCGAAATCTGCACCACGTCACACGTCAAGATGATTGCGCTTTAGAACTCACGCCTGTGGCCTTCTTTCTCTCCATCTGGAGTTTCCTAATCTCTTCATCTTCGTCCATAGCTTCGTCTGTGATTGACTGCGACGATCGTTGTGTCTTTCGAATTTTTTTTGAATTTTCCCCCTCCTCTGATGTGATCCCTCATCAGAATCACATCTCGATCAGAGGGGAAAGACGATTCACCTCGAAGATGTTGGCTCTTACCCATCATCTGTCGAGGGTTCGTAAGAGCTACAGACCAATTCCCATCAATCGATCCAACCTCAATCCATCACGTTCATTCTCTCCCTCATGTCTGCACACCATCCGAAGACCTCTCAACCCACATTTTGTCTCGAAGAGATTCTTTTCATCAGAGAAAGATGCAAAAGACCCCGCTCCTAAGGTGATTGGAGGCTGAGAAGAAATGTATGACGTGAATCAGGAAGTTAAGACGGATGAGAAGAAGGAAGAAGAAAAGAAGCCTCCAGAACCCGTCATCGTTGATTGGCAATTCGAAAGGCCAGCCAAGAACTACAGTTGGCACGTCAGAGGCGAAGATGAATTCGAAGAATTAGAGAAGATGGATCTGGTATGGACGATACAATCATCGATTTTGCATCAGCTCTTACACATTATCGGAAACTCGAAATTGACTCGATTAGAACGAGGATCCCCCTATCGGTGTGAAGAAGATACAGAAGAGACCCGTCATGCCACCCCTATCTAATCGACAACGTGAAGCGGGAAACTTCACGTTGAACAAGAGAGGAGATTATCCTGACGTTCAGTACAGTCGATACGTCGCCAAGGACGACGATAGTCTTTGGATTCAGCCAGCAGTACGTTTCATCATACACATCACCATCATCATCTCGATTCCGATCAATTCCCCCTCGATGTCTAAATCTTCCACAGAACAACCCTGTCTCTCAGGAGCGTATCTTTCGAGCGAAGGAAAATTTAGAAGGTGGCATCGAGCGCATGAAACAAAAGGAAAAAGAGGAGAAGATGAGATTAGCGAAACAGAAGCAGGAAGCCAAGGGGGAAGCTGAACCACCCTCTGAAGAGAAACCGAAAGTCACTCCTTACTACGAACTACCTGAGGTGAGTTCATTCCGTAGATTTGGGAGTGACGCGTTGTAGAGCGAGAGACTCGTCAAGTTTGAACCGAGCATTCGCTATGGTGTCTTTTATGAGCACACGGACCGTTCTGCACCTTCTAACGCGAAGGAGCGTTGGCAGGGTAACGTGGGCTACCTACCCAAAAAGTGAGACGACTCTCTCCGCGCAAACTGAGCGTTGTAGATCGCTGTTGAGCAGGTTGTTATTCGCCCTATTGACGGTGGTGGGAGCTGCAGGTCTTTACTCCCTCTACGACATGGACACGGTGAAAGACAATCTGAGATACATCGAATTCCGAATCAAAACCGGAATCCGTTTCCTGCGCTGCACTTGGACGGTGGGGTCGAAATTTCGAGTAGATTTCTGACAACAAAAAGGCTGGGCTGATGGCTGTCGACTATCAGAGAACAATTTGGGACATGGAGAAGGAAGAAAATGAAGAAGAGACGAAGTCCATGCTCAGCCAGGCTCACTCCAGAAGCGCAATGAGGTGAGTGGCTCGTTGTAGATGACCGAATGACGTCATCAGATTGTTGCACCTCTTCGAGAAGAACGAAGGAATATTCATCAAGGCTGGACAGCACATGTCCGCTCTGACTTACGTACTACCGAAAGAATACTGCATGGCCATGATCCCTCTCTTTGAAAAAGCTCCCTTCCACACCTGGGAAGAGGTATGATGAGATGGCTCGTTGTAGATTGATACGCCGCAGACGGAGAGAGTTTTCGTGGAAGAGTTTGGCGCCAAACCGGACCAACTGTTCGAGGAATTCGAAAAGACACCCACATCGTCTGCCTCCATGGCACAGGTACACCGTGCCGTGTACAAGAACAAACCAGTGAGTTTCCCTCGAGATTTCATCTGACATTCCGTCAGGTAGCTGTCAAAATACAACACTCCGGTTTAGCCGATCAGTGCATCAGCGATGTCCGAACGATCGAGATCATCGTCAACTTTGTCGCTCAAATCTTCCCTCAATTCAAATTAAAATGGTTGATCGATGAATTTAATCGCAACCTGCCGAACGAGCTCGATTTCATTCAAGAGGCGAGAAATGCTACGAAAGCTCAGAGAAATCTAGAAAAGTCCGGAATCAAGGTGGGCGGGTTGTAGATGGATGACACTGAAGGGAGTAGAATGCAAAGGTACCGGACATCGTTTGGGAGAGGAGCACGCCCAGAATCTTATGCATGGAATGGATCGAAGGTGTACCTCTCTACAACGTGAGTGTAGATCGATGACGTCATCACCACCCATCCCGCCACACGGTCTGAATCTCGACGTCGATTGCGAGGAATCCTCTTGTTTCCCAGGAGACGAGACTGATCCCGGGAACAGGTGGAACGTATCAAAGAGATGGGAGTGTCACCTGATGCGGTGGCCCAAGTGCTGACGGATGTGTTCAACGATCAGATATTCAGACATGGATTTGTGCACTGCGATCCTCACCCGGGAAACGTCTTCGTACGGAAAACTCCGAGAGATTTCGAGATCGTCCTGCTGGACAACGGATTGTACAGGTGATTCTATCCGTCTACAACGAGCCGAGATTGAGGGAAACAGACAATACGACGACGATTTTCGAATCGATTATGCCAACTTGTGGTGGTCCATCTACAACGCGGACGAGGACGGAATCAAAAAGTACACGAAGAAATTGGCGGGAACAGACTCGTACGAACTGTTCGCCTCCATGCTGACCACTCGTGCCATGGACAGAGCGAAATTCGGCGGAGGTTTCAAATCGTACGCCAAGGTATATCCGATTATCCGATTATCCGTCGTTTACCCTTCGCAGCTGTATTCCTCCGCCCTGACGGCAGATGAGATTGCATCTTTGCAAGCCACCGCCGCCGGTGGAGTTGTAGAGATCACCCAGATCTTAGCCACAGTACCCCCTGCCCTCCTCTTACTCTTCAAGACCAAGTGAGAGACTCATCTTCATCATATGATTGTCATATTGTCATTCATGATCATCCATCATCATCCATCATCATTCATGATCATCCATCATCACCCATCCATCATCATCCATCATCATCCATCATCACCATCCATCCATCACCCCATCAACAACATCAACATCATGATCCACGATTGCATGATGAACACGTCTGATGGAATGCAGTGACCTCCTGCGAAGTGTGACGGCCAAATTGGTCTCACCGGAAGCATCTCTGAGGGTGTTAACGACGACGATGAGATACTGTCTGTGGGCCATACACAGACACTCTCTCAGAACTGGAAACGATGGAATACTCCAGAGGATCACGGCTCTCTTCTCAGAGGCCAAGTTGTACGTCCAATTGAACGTCTATCAACTCCTCCTCAAGTATTTCTTGATTCAATAAACGGAAGTCAGAGTCAGAGTTGTGGAGGGTGACAGTTGTGCGAGTGTTGTGTTAAAGAGTGTCCCACTCTCGTGCCAGAGATGGCTAATTCAGCGAATGGAGAGTCACCACTGACGATCACCATCACGAGCGCGGAATACACGGAAATGGTTACTGAATAGATACATAATCAGTTTCACGAATGGATGAACTTCTGTGATCAAAAGATAAGAGTGAGTCTATTATTAAACATTTCTTCAGTGTTGAATCAAACGTCCGTACTGATTGGCCCTCTGCGACCTGCGATAGAGGAAGAAGGCTACGACAGCCCCTACGGCGACTGCAACGGCGGCGATAGGTATCACGATGACGCACCACCGAACTCCACTCCCTGAGTCATCGGTAGAAGTGTGGAGGCCATAATTGGGGACGGCTATCTTCATGGATTCATAGCCACTTAGAGTGACCGTTCCAGCTACATTCAGCCCAGTATTGAAAAGTGACGTCGTAGATTCGGGCACCTATCTCTATCAACTCGAACAAGCAGAGATGGAAATCACCTCCACTGATCCGTATCTGTCGCGGGTGATGAACTCACGCGTCTCGAATGCTAAATAATAAGAGACCTCTGCAGTAGCCTGGTAGCAGTGACAATCGAACGCGGGGAACTGCAGAATCATCGTGGGGTCCTTTCCCTTGTAAAGGGGAGGAGTGAAATCGACTTGAGGTGGATCCACTCGATCGGGCTGCTTACCAGGTCAGCGGTCGTGATTTGGCGCCATCGATCGACTCACCACGGGCATCCAAAACATATCAGTGACACGAGACTGCTGACCGGGGTAAATCTTACCATCCACGACCCACACGGGTGTCAGTTCAATCGAATGTATGACGCAAGGATCATTGTGAGCGATGTACTTGTGTGCTGATAGCTCGACCTTGACATCGTTGATCAACAAGTAAGAAGGATCGTGTAACTGCGACAGTCAGTCGTTTCATGAGATCGATGAGACAACGCACACGGTGGGTGCTGCGGTGACGTTCTCTGTCGTACTGCTTCCCTCTAGGATCGGAACGGTTGTGATGGAGATGTTAGAATCCCTGCAGCCCACTTCATCTGAAAAATCGACGCGCTGTGTGAAATAGTGGAGGTAAGATCTTTCGTCCTGAGTGGTGATGAATCGATCAGTACCGTTGTCGATGTTGTACTTCCACTGAGAGACGGTATAACACATTGTCAGTTGAATTGGGAGATTTCAGTGAGATTTCAGTGACTTATTCCACCCTTCAGAGTCATCACACTTTGTTCATAATTTCTCGATACTACGACAGGGTAATTGTTGGGGGTGGGTCTAATGTACTGTGAGTTTTCTGTGACATCTCTTCCATCTACCTGTCGATCACTAATTGTACGGTGGTAGAGTTTGTGCTTGGGCGTCCTTCCAAACACGTTGCATATCCGAATAAATCAACCTTTGTGTTCGCTAAATTGTACCCAGATAGTAGTATCGCTCCCAACCCCTGAAACGACAAGTTCTCCTGTTCTCACTGACGTTGACCAGCTTGTTCGTGGTGAAGTCGATCCTGCTCTGTCCGTAGGGTAGCAATAGTTGACTATCAATTGACCGATGTTCCACGTCACTCTCTCGTTCGTATCAACGATGAGTGTATCTGCGATCAGACTTCCTCCTCCATTCAGCTTGGAGATTCTCAAGTGCTTACCAGCCTGCAGATGAGTGAGTGCGTAGAAGGATGATGGGACTCACACCCACGGTCAAAGTAGAGTTCTCAGTGATCGTCAACGAGGAGAACAATGCCTCGCCGCTCCAGATGATACCCTCTCTGTACAAAGTCAGACGATCAAATGGAACATGCTATGATGGAAATCGACATAGGAAGATATCTCACGTGAAGGTGGTTGATCCGATAGCATCAGAGGCAAACTTGGCGATCACCTTTGCTGGGTCGACGAAGACAGTGTCTGATGAATAGATCCGATTCAGTGAAAGGGTGCCGGATAACATGGGCTGACATCCGATGGCGATGATCTCACTCGGCTCGGCGTTACGCAGAGTGAGGGTCTGAGAGAGGTCAGAGTGGCTCGTTGTAGATGGCCGGACTCTTCACCTGGTTGTTGATATTCACAGAGGCAGGGTAGGCTCTCGTGTAAGTGATGTCCATGAAGTAGCTCTCACCCTGCTTGGTTGTGACTCCTAACTAGAATGGTTTAGATTTGTATCACATGATGAGTCGTCACGTCGATCATGCGTTGACCCCGACCTTCGTTGATGATGTTGCATCGTCAAAAATCCAAGTGGGAGATGTATGCACGGATCTCGGTACTGTAGAAGACAGAGGCTCCCCTGGTGCACCCCAGACTCAGATTAGTTCTTAGATCCCCTGTGGAGGATGAGAGACACGAGGATGATGTGAGACTGACCTGAGAGTCTCAGTGAACTGGTCGTCCCGCCGTTGATGATGCGATTATCCCTCTGTGCTGATGAGGTTGGTGTGGGTGTCAGACAGTTCTCGCAGACACTGACCTCTATAGCCCGCTGTGTGGATTCCGCAACGGCCAAAGCGAAGAAGAGGGAGAAGACACAGCCGTGCTCGCTCTGAAGATCTTCCGCTAAGATTCAAAGATCATCCCTCTGCTTCGTGACCTTCAGATGTCAGATGTGAAGAAGATCTCACCCGTGGCTTATCGTTCTCTTCGTTTCGCGATTTGTTCATTTTCCGTTTCGATGCATCAGAAAGTCCCTTGTATCGTACCACTGCATCCTCCACTGTCTACGCTCCTCTATCACGCACCATGAATTCAAAACATTCTTCACATCTCTACTCTCTAGTCGATTTATATGATCTTGTGTTTCTTCAATGCATGACCAATCTGTTGTACTGTTTCGCCCTCTGCGACCTGCGATAGAGGAAGAAGCCCACGACACCACCCACGACACCTCCAATGACGACGATCGGTATCACGATGAAGTACCACTGGATGCCTCCTGATCTTGTGTCCCTTCCAGTATCGCCTCCGTTGTTGCTTCCGCCGTTGTATCCATCCGTGGGGTCAGGTTTCCTTCCCGTGGGAGTTGGATAGGGATCTACGTAACCGGGGACAGATACGATCATGGTGGCCGTGCGGGAATTCTGCTCTTCGAAATAATCGATAGTACACCGAGAGCGATACGTTAGGGTGATGTCCTTGGGTCCTATCACCTGTCGTACGGTCAGTGAAGGAAGGAACGAGAGAATGGCATACGCTGATGGAGCTCTTCGATCCGTAGGTGTTTGATTCAAGGCCGGAGTCGATAGAGTATACGACTTCTCCCGTGGCCTGAGTGCAGCCACAATAGACCTCGGGAAATACGAAGAAAACACTGGTGCTGCCGAATTCGGAATAAGGTGTGGAGAACGTCACTTCAGGTGCGGTGACAAGCTCCGGCTGACATCGATCAGGCGAAACTCTTCACGTGACACGGCAGACTCACCACGGGTATCCACCTCTTACCCTCCACCTGCGATGAACCACTCGTGTAAGTGATTCCGTTCACGACGTACGCGGCCGTGATCGTGATGGACTCCTTCGTGCACGCTTCGGTGGCAACCAAGAATTGATTCGCTGAGAATTTGACTCTCTGTTCATTGATCAACAGGTGAGAGGGTAAGTGGTTGCAGATCTGTAGCGTCTGTTGTAGACTGTCGCTCCACGTGAATTGGATACCACCCTGGACGCCAGTCGCGCTGGATGTGAGAGAGTAAGGGAGTCGAACGGTTTTGTACTTGGTTACGGGAATCATGTAACTGAAGGAAGTCAATCGCCTCATCCAAGTGAAGAGTATGATGAACGTACGCCGTGGGAGCAGTTGTGTTCTCCGCCGTGTTGCTTCCCGAGAGGGCTAAAACGGCCGAGACGACGACGTTGGTGGGATCACAACCCGTCACTGCCTTTGTGAAATCGACCACTTCCGAAAAATAGCCGGGGGTTGTCTCCGCGTCGTCTGCCTTCAGGTATTGATCTGCACCGCCGTTGACCTTGATCATCCACTGGAGAACAGTAGAACAGGGAGACAGGGGAACTGTAACCGTTCAGCGTCGATGCAGTGATGGAACTCACCCATCAAGGTCAGCTTTGTGCTGTCCGGCTTGCTCTTCACCTCCACCGAGGGGGCATTGCCCAAGGTGGGTCTGACGTACTGTGAGTCTTCCGAATGTCATTTCTCCCACCTCTCCAGCGACAACCATGTGACGGTGGAGTTCGAGTCATAGGTGGCTGAGTCATTCACACAGGTAGATGCGTCTCCAAAGATACCGACTGATGTAGGGGCCAAGTGATTTGCACTCAAGAGAATCTGTCCCAACCCCTGATACAAAGCCCAGTCTGACGCAGTCTTCAACTCTGCATACGTGTGGCCTGCAGTGACGTCAGCCTCCATCATCATATCTCCTGTTCTCACTGATGTTGACCAGCTTGTTCGTGGTGAAGTCGATCCTGCTCCGTCCGTACAGGTACAAGTTTTTGGCCGTCAGTCGATCGATGTTCCACGTGACTCGACTATCGTTATTGACCATGAGTGTACCTACGATCAGACTTCCCCCTCCATTCAGCTGAGATAGAGACAATGTCTTGCCAGCCTGCAGACGAGTGAGTGCGTAGATGGATGTAGGACTCACATCCACTGTCAGGGTGGAGTTGTCAGTGATCGTCACGGATGTGATGTATCCAGAGCCACTCCAGAAGATGTCATTCCTGTGAAACGGTTCACACGGGGACTCGGTGTGGATGAAATCTCACGTGAAAGTGGCTGATTGCACGGTACGTCCGAAGAATATGGGAAAGTCTGCGGCAATGGCTGCCGGGCCGACAAAGACACTGCCTGAGCCGTGAATCTCTCCCAATAAAAGAGGACCGGACAACATGATCCTGCAGTCATCCGCGGTGATCATCTCCGTGTAAGCGTTGTGCAGGGTGAGGGTCTGTGAGGAGTCAGAGTGGCTCGTTGTAGATGGATAGAGGGGAGACTGTACCTGGTTGGTGAGGGTGAGGGCGGCAGGTGAAGCGTTCGTGTAGGTGATGTTGATGAAGTTGCTGCTACCCCCTTCGAATGTGGTTTCTATCTGCGGACGAGATGAGATGGTTTGCGTTACTTTTTAAGTCTTCACGTCGAGGCTGGTGGTCCGCTCATTACCCTCTTGGACGATGGTGCACTGTCTGAAATCAAACTGAGACACCCTGACGGCGATGAAATCCTCGTAGATGGTTGAAGCTCCGTTCGTACATTCCAGAGTGAAATCGGTGATCAAAGAACCTGCGATGGATCAATCACGTGCGATGATAGCATCTCAGACTGACCTACGAATCTCACGGAACTAGTTAAACCGCTGTTGATGATGCGGAACTGTCCTGAACCAGTAATCTGACTGTAGCCATCAGAGAACCTGAGAGCTCCGTTGTTGACGATGTCTGTGGTGACCGTGAATGAGCCTGTACTGGGCTTCGAGGCATCGGTTAAATCCATGGCATAGAATACAAGGGTGGCTCCTCTGTGATTCTCAAATGTTCCGTTGACGTGTACCTGGTGATTCCATCAATCGAATGAGAACACAGAACCACACTCACAGTTGATTTGTCCTGGAAGGTGGTGGAACCGTAGTTGTTGAGAGAGGCGGTAGAGAGTGTGGTGCTTCTCTGAGTGAAACTTCCTCTGACGGTGAAGCCAACGGATGCTGAAATGCTCGAGCTGGTCGCAAACAGGGAGGCAGTGGCATCTATGGACACATCACTCTGAGTTCAGAAGATTTGAGAGTCAAATTGCTATTCTCTAGTTTGAGAGATGTCCAGACGATGTCATATGAAAACAACTCTACGGAGACTTTACGGAACAACACTGTATCGTTGGAGGTGGGGATGTGAGGACTCCATAAGGAGGGCTGAAGAGGTCAGTGAGAGAAACGTCCTTGAACCCACATCGGTCAGATCAACTTGTTTCCTTGTTGGTCCGACGTAAATGCAAACATCCGCGCAGGCTAAAGCGAAGAAAAGGAAGAGGATAGACAGCCGCATGCTGGGGGGTGAAGTGAGCTCACCCGTCGGAAAGTAAACGCCAAATGTCGCAAAACGACACGAAAAAGCAGGTTCTAGAAGAATTCGCCAAACGACACCAAAAGAAGCGTTTTTTTACGGCCATCGAGTGCTCAACAGACTCTGTACTCTACTCTAGATATGGATATTAGAATGATAATAATAAGATCGTTGTGGAGATCTACAACGGCCGTGATATAGATGTATATGATCATCTCCTGAAATGAAGGAAGAACAAAGCTCAGAAGCATGCACAGGCCATATGAATGCTGCAATGATAGTAAACCATAATCAAGCGGCCAGATATTGATTGCATGTCGAAAAACAGCCAATGTCGATAGATCAACGCCCTTGTACAGTTGAAAGATGATTCACCTGATGACCGAAATGAGATGGGTGTTTCGCTGACGACAATTATCACAACTTACACACTGTCTACTCCTGCAAAGGTAGTGAGACGAATTTTTTGAGCCTTCTCGGCGATCTACAACCAACAGAAGCCTTTATTCACCACCCTCAATCCTCTCCACCAGCATCTGCCAGTCCTTCTGCCACGTTTTCATACACTGAGGCACCTTCGTTGGATCTTTCTCGATATTGTATCGATCTTTCACAAAGTCGACGCAGCTGATGGACTTGCCCCTCATGCTCTCTATGAACGCCTCTTCTTGCGAGTTGATGTGAAGACTCGTCCTCGTCCTTGTTATGGCGTTCGATGGTATGTGCTGCAGCCAGCTGTTCAACGATCCACGAGAGGTGGGGAGATCGATGTTTGTGACGTCCTCTCCTCTCAACTTTCGTAAGACGAGGTAGCTCGAGTTGATGCCGTGGGCCTCGTAGATTTGGTCCTGTCGTCGTGTGAGGAAGAATGAGAAGGAAAGGGTGGGCGTGAGAGAGAGATGATGGTGATCGTGATGACGCGATGGTTTATCACGTGATGACGCATCGTGGTGACGTGATCATGACACGATGAGATGATCGAGGATGTCGATCATGGTGATGATGGTGTCGTGATGCAGATCTCACCTTGTTGGATTCCAACACCCAACGATCCTCGTTCGACCACGTGAAGTGATCCACACGCTCAGAAGTCCCCCTGCCGTACTTCACGGTCCGAGGCACCACCGCGATGACCAACGGCCCTCTCCCCGACGAGATGATTCGGCTGTGGATCTCCACTTTAGAGGACGCGGACCGATGTGAATCCACCGTTCGGTAGACAATGTCCTTGCACTCCCTGGCGATCTTCTTCCTCAGCAGGGCATCGTGTGTCTGCTGTTGGACTGCCATCTCTTCCATGTACCACTCATCGACTAGCCTCATCTCCGCGGGTTCGATCTCGATGGAATATCGCCCGGGTTCTAAGAGACGGATGAGAGGGTGGAACTGTTGGATGAGGTTGCCTCCGATGTCTACGGAGCCTCTGTCCAGAACTTTCTCGATGGGCTTCAACTGATCGGCGACTTCTTCTCTGATGTGCATTCAGATGGATGGATGAGATGATGGGGAGGATGAATGGACTCACGTGAAAATGTTGTGACACCCGATGAATCGTCTGATGAGACGATCGTGATCCGCGAGAACATGTCCTTCGTGGAAAGATGGCCAACAGTAACCCAATGGCTTTCCATGGATAGAGACACCAGTACCGAATCCGTCGAGTAGAAGGAGTCCACCTCCTTCATCACTCAATCGAGCACTCTTTCTTCCTCTCCTCTTCTTCTTGATTTCAAAGAATGCATTCAGGATACGTGGATGTTTGAGCCACATGCAAAGGCCTTTTATGGGTTATGTGAAGTTGAATGGACCCATTCACCCTGATATACTGAGAGGAATGATCTTGGTTTTCCATCTACGTCGGTGGGATTCTGTACCTGGTAGCCGTAATCACGCAGGCAAAGTGATTGCCAAATGGACTCTTTAGCAAGTATGTCGGCAGTCTCCTTGCACAAGAGACGAAGTTGAACTATACAATAAGCTGGAAGTAATTCCACCAATCGCTTCACATGAAGAAGGACGAAAGGGAGGTCACAACTCATGATCAGATCGGGGAGCCAGATGATGATGGTGGAAAAAACATTTATTGTAGTAAATTATCCTTATCGCTCGATATGATGTGAATCACCACACACCAGAACACCAGCGCTGTTCAATGTGATGGAATCTCTGAATTGAATGCCCTACCAGCCTTTACAGAGTGGTTTGGATGTGCATCCACTGATTAGAGGTGCGAGCCATCATCAGCCTTCCATCGGACAACCCAGACAGCACGTTGCATAAATAAAACATATTTATCATCGTCGTGAGGGATTCGGTGAGGCCTTCGTTCTCTTGATGAAGCCAAACAAATGCTTCACTCTCTTACTCTTTCCTCGCTTTTTGCTGCCCATCTTCACCTGAACATCATTCAATCTTCTCTTTATTTCGATGGATATCAATCAGGCTATGGTACAACACGAACTCGTCACTACCTGCTGGTTCCGTCGCTGCTCGGATGGTGAATAGAAGTCAGAGTTGGAAAGTGATTGGGCGTCGGCGTATTGTCTCTGTGCGATCTCTTGTGATGGACGAGCTGCATCGGCGGTGAGATGGTGTTGGATGGATATGACTCACGCTTGGCGACCGGCTCGGGGGGTGGCTCATCACCCAATAGAAGTGCTACTTTCTTCTTGATCGAGAAGCGGTAATCGTCTCCCACTTTGCCTTCGTATCTGATGACGTTGCGTCAGAATGGATTGTGTCGATGTCAATGGCTCACTTCTTCTGTAGATCGTATGCGCGTGGTTCAGATGCAGACAAAGTCGTTCCAAACGCTCCTCTGGCCTTCTCATTTCCTCCCATTTCTAAGCTCTTAATCTGATTGGGTCTCCACGTATCCAGTGTCAGAGATCTATTGGAATCGATGAGCTTCTGTATGTCCATCGTTGGTTGCCCTCCGCATTCGAAACATCTCTTCGAGATGAATGTCAGCGCTCATATCACCATCCAACACGTGCTACGAACCTTATTTTCCTCTATGCGCAGGAGAGCCTGTATCGACTCTGGAATCGAGTCCGTCATGTGTGTGTGTGATGTTGCTCGCTTTTTGATTGTCAAATGGGTGCATGATACGTATCAACGTCCGACTTCGCGTTTGTTACCGTGAAATTTCTCTCGCATCAATTTTTGTGAAGAACTTACAGAGATCTCCGACGTCAATCAGAGTCTCAACTTCAAGAGGACACAGATTCAACTCTTTCTGTGAAGTGCTATAGAGGGGCAAGCACAAGTTGCCCTCTTCCTACGCGTAACACAAGACACAGCTGTCTAATTGTTGATATTTCTTCTATGAATCGTAATGTGTTGTTGACAATAGAGGGAAGATCGGGTTTCGCGTGATGTCGTCCCATCACATCGCTCTTTTTGTTGGTGTTGATCTTCACCATGTGATGGGATGAGACGTGTGAGCTCTTTTATTCCTCAATCTGTTCTCAATTCGAGGGGTGACTTCTGTGCCATGAGGGCTTCGATCTCTTCAATCTTTCTCGGGATCTGAGTCAGATTCTCTATGCCGTTCTCCGTGACGACGACACAATCTTCGATTCTGACGCCTCCAACTTTTCTGAACCTGTCTAATACCTCCATGTCGACGTACTTGTTCATGTCCGAGACTGTGTGATGTCACGATGAGTCATGATGAGTCGTGACACACTTATGGCTTCATCGACGAGTTGTTGTACAAAGTAGATACCGGGCTCGACGGTACAGCAGATTCCTGGCTCGAGTTTTCTGCGGAATCTCAGGTAGCGGATGCCCGGCTCGTTGATTCGATCTACACCCTGCCACTCGTCACTCATCGACTCGATCCTTCAACTTGAACTTTCGAGTTGAAATGTCTCGAGTTGAAATCTCAAGTTGAATCTCACCTCGGGATAACCTCCGGGCTCATGAACGTCTAAACCGATGAGATGTCCCAACCCATGAGGGAAGAAAACGGCGGGAAGATGAGAAGCCATGACTTCGTCCACGCTGCCCTTCAAGATTCCCGCCTTGATGAGACCCTCACAACCGATTCGGTTGGCCAATCGATGCATGTCCTCCCAATCGACACCGGGTTTCATCGCATTGAAAACGGCGTCTTGCATGTCGTACACGATCTGGTAGATGGTCTGGGTGTCATCAGATTTAGAAGGCCCAGGGACACACCTTGGCGTCTCCGATGTATTTCCCGCCAATGGGCCAAGTGCGGGTGATGTCTGATGCGTAACAGTGGTACTCTGTCCTCGTCAACTCTAAAATGTCGACCATCATCACCCGCTCCGGCGTCGACAAGCACCAAAGTCTTGGGATCGTTCACGTCCTGTCGCATTTGAGTCGCAGATTCGCAGATGCGATCCCACCTTGTCGTTCTTGACGTAGTGAAGGATGGACGCGCTGGTGCCTCCTCCACAGATACATCCGTAGGCTTGGTGCTTGCATCCTCTTCTCATGGTCTCGTAGCTGAACAGGGCTTCGAATTCACACTCGTTCATTCCCTGTCTGGCGTTCTTCATGATGGAGATGTGAGCCAAGCTGCTGATGCGATTGGCTTCTCTCATCAGATCGATCTGATGTGATGGTGAGTCACATGTTGGAGGAGTAGAGGGTCACCTCTTGCGATGTCTTGATGAGACGAGCATCCCAAACGGCCCTGTCTAATGATCCCTTCTTGATGATCTTGGAGTGTTCCGACAACTTGGACACGTCGGTGGACGTCATCGTGAAGATGGTTGACGGGTTGAGAGAGGCCAGTGTCTCCTTCATTTGAGACAGGAAGACGACACGATCGACATCGTAGCGGCTCTGCATGACTTCCATGGTGTCTGAAGAATTTTCAGAGACAGGAGCGGTTGACAGGCGGCCTGTATGTTCCTCACCTGGCATGCCCCTCCATAATGCTTCGTCCAGATCGAGATCTGGAGCCACCAAGATGGATTGGCCATCGGCCACATTGATGAGAACGTGAAATCCAGGTTCCTCCACACCTAGAGAATGTTAATCGATGGTGATGTATGGAGGGACAGAGGACGATTAAGTCTCAATGTTATTGTTCGTACCCGTGAGATAGAAAAAGTTGCTCTCCTGACGGAATGCATACTCCTGTTAGATGTGATCAGATCATTCCCATCTACGACGTCTTGTCTCTGCATCTGTGTGATATGTTGTCAATTCTCTTGCACTCACCACGTCCGTATCGTAACGATTCAGAATGTGACCTCCACTGTGAAAGATGACTCCCTCTGTCTCTTTCAAATGGGAGAGGACCTTCTTGACGTGATCTTTGGCGTTCAATCGAAAAGGTCTCGTGGCTGGGTTCATGATGTACGGATAAAAAATGGTGGAAATGTAAAGGATTCGATGCGGCTACAACGCCAGACTTGACCTTTGAATTTCCTTTGAAGAACACAAGAAAAGAGGAAGGCAAGCAGCACACCACAATCGACAGACTTCTCAATCGACTGCTCAAATTATCCATACATCCGACAACCTAATCGTTTGGCAACATACGAACCGATCTATCACATGTGCTGGACCCACACATGAAGATTCGAAAGCATTGGAAGACACCTGAGAAGGTTCGTATAATCTCTCACCAATAGACGCTGGATCTATTCTGAGCGTGGGTCCGATCGCTCAATTGCTTCCAGGTTGATGTCATGGACGTCTCAGAAGCAGATAATAAACATGGCATCAGACCTCGAACCGTTAACACGACTGGTCAATCGAATGTTTCAGCCGTCATCCAAATGCAACCCACACCATCTCCTCTATCTAGAAGAAGTCACGATGCAGAATCAGAAGGTGATCCGATCGATCGCTCATTTTTTGAAGAGGGTTGATGGATGATAGCCATCAAAAATCTCTGTCCTTCGTTCGAAGATGGTGATGAATTTAAAACTCCAAAAAAGAACCAGATCATCCAGAAAGGGCTCTCTTTCTCAGCTCGAACTGATCATACTCAACCGAACATGGCACACCGAAAGAGGTGATGGATGACATGACGTTGGCTGAATGATGATGAGGTGGTCCTTCAGTGATCGCAAGTCGATCAATCAGCTGATCGCAGATCACCCCGTCGAAGAGTTTTCACCGAGAATCCATTCGGTCACATCACCTCCTCTGAACACCTCAGTCGTTACCATCGATGATCATCTACAACGAGACAAGAGACATCATTTCAATCATCGCAGGTGATACAATCAGTCCTTCCATCGTCTCATCTTCATGATGTAGAAACGGGAGTGATGCATCATCATCAGATGGAAGTGATCACGAACCAATTCCAGCGATCAAATTAGTCGACCGTAGGAAGGTGAAATTCGATCGAAATTTCAATTTCTAACCCTACAGTCGGACACCCATTCGAATAGGAAGAAGAGAGAAAGCTTACCCAATCCACACGTGCCCCATTTTGCCATGACAACGATCAGCAGTACGATGAAGTCAAACAGTGGAAGGTAAATCATACATTTCTACAACACCGTAACATCGGCAGTGTCACCGTGACACCCCTCAAATCTGCGACTCCGAGATATGCGAATCTACCGCAGCTGGACACCACCATGGAGCCGATTCTCCATCATCGTTCCCAGATCCGTTCCCAAACTCCCTCGGGTATGCGAAATCTCATCCGAATTTCACTCAATCTCTCAGATCACTCCAGAACAGTTTCATTTGGATGCGACGATTACGTACGTAAAGAGAGCCGCTCTGCCCCGCCCACTCCATCCCGCCACATCGGTGATGAGTCTCTCCCCCTGACGTCACGTGACTTCCCACAGGCTCCGCATCTGTCCCACCCAGCGTGGGGATCTTCTCCACCCCAGACAGTTTTCGCGCCTTTTACGATTCGAATCACGGCTACACCGTAATCAATCAAGTGCCGCAGACGCCACAGACGGGGAAGAGGGGTGAGATTTAGATGTACCTCGCATGTGCACGTGTCGACGTCGATAGAGGGTATGGTCACGTTTCCCGCGTCAGAGGCAGTCATAGAGACACTCTTTCCTACGTCTCTCGTGGATGTGACGCACCAAAGAGTTCAGACGGGTGAGATCTGCGGAGGCTGGAGGGTGTTGACGTGGGCAGGGATAACGAGCTTGCCTTTGCGAAATTCAAAAGTTTTCGCTACGAGAAAATCACAGATCAGCGAAGGTTTCATCATCAAGACGGGGGAATATTGAGAGCTTCTCCTTGTGTGGAATAAGATGGAAGGCGATATGAGAGGGTGTAGAGTGTATATAAAGAGAAATGGTATAGACATGTGTTCG
Source organism: Planoprotostelium fungivorum (assembly GCA_003024175.1). NCBI lineage: Eukaryota > Evosea > Variosea > Cavosteliida > Cavosteliaceae > Planoprotostelium > Planoprotostelium fungivorum. The sequence goes on from MDYQ01000075.1 coordinate 36,932, forward strand.
TCAGATCGTGAGGAGGGCCTTTGAAATATTTGTGATGAGTGCATGAGAAGAGAAGTGATCGAAATTGTACACTCTCATTTATATCCAAATCCGTGACTGCCATTCTCCTTCCTCCACCTCCATCCTACTCCTTCATTCTGATCCAGAAGAAGATGACTCTTTCGCTTCTCTCTTGAGCTGGTTGCGGTATTGTAAACCACAAGCGTTGCAGAGGAGAGAGTACTCTGGCCCATTCCTCCATTCAGGTGTCGATTTCACACCGCACCACGCACAACTTCTATCGACCTTCTCGTTCTTCAATTTGGCCGTCTTTCCCTTTCGAACGCGCTAGATCGAGTTAGAAGAGGTTTCAACACAGAAAGACTCACTCTCGATCTGGACATTGCGCTAGCGTACGGCTGGAACCTCTGTTCGGTGTTCACGTTCGTCTCTCTCTTCAATAGTGGGCTGTCTACGTCGTTGATGATCGTGATACTGGAGTTCGTGTTGAGAGTGTGTGATTCGTAGAGTGAGGAGACGTTAGGGAGCGTGGAAGGAGTGATGTTGTGAATCGACAGCGGTGTCGAAGGCAGCTCCACCTTCGTTTGGGTGACATTGGAGTGGCCCAAGTGGCCGTGTTGGTGATGAACCGGCAGGGAGGTGATAGCGGGAGGGAAAAGATCTTTGAGACCTAACCAGGGCGCAAAGAGGTCGTTTATCTGTGTTTGTGCATGTTGGATTGTTTGTTGCTCTGTGCTTGTCTAAAAATCGGGAGTCAGTTGGGTTGCCAACGCTACTAAAATAAAAGAGAAAATTCGAAGAGAACTCACTGTGGTTTGCGATGAGAGCTGCATCAAGGTCCTTCCAAAGGACATCAAGTTCATGCATTCTTCTTGGGTGGGTGGTCTGACTGACCCCGTGAAAGCGAATTCGTGAGCTGCATCATCGAACATGTTCTGGAGACTCTTGGAGATCTGCAACATCTGATAATCACATCAGGCCTGGGTTTAAACTGTGACGATCTGTCTCACCGTCTTCCAGTATGTGTCAACAAAGTTGAATTGTTGGTTGGTATCAGCCTGTTGAAGCGTCGAGCGCTCATGCTGCTGCTGACCGAACAAGGCCAAGTCGTTTTCAAAGTTGTAGCTCATACTTAGCATATTCACTTCCTATGCGTCTACTCTGTGTCTGTATCGTAAATTTGTGATTCACCAACACCTCTCTCTATTTCGGCGTCCGACCTGTCTTTTGGTGTTTCTCTCATTTCGATGATGATGCGGAACCACAAACCTCAGATCTCCCCGCACTTTGGGTCTACATGCCCCTCCTTACAAGACCTCTTTATGTACTTCCCTCTCGTTATCTGACCTAAGGAGGAGACTAAGTTGACTTTCTTCTCGTCCCAGCTGCTGGCCGAACGTCCGTGGGATGAGAAATCGGCTTCGGGTCAATCCACCGTGTTACCCGGAGATCTCGGTAGTGTGCTTTAGAGAGGGCCCCGGGAGGCTTCCTGCGCGAGTTACGCTGATGTTGGACCTCCCTCTGTCAGGTTTGAGGTTCGTACAACGTCCCTCTAGTGGATGGATGCACCCTTGGAATGGGTCGCGGAAGGTCAGTTGATTACCAAGACACCCTGGGGAAGGGGAAGTAATGGCAGGTCTTTATCATAGATCATAGTGGGTCGTAGATCCGTTGTCCCGTGATGATATGCAACCGCAGCGAAAGGATGGCCCAAATGTAGAGGACGGCTGCGGTGGGGTCCTCCCCCACTCCGCTTCACGTGAACGAGAGTGACTCGTAAGAATGCGGAAGCATTCCGTGTGACCCTGAATGGTGGAGGATTCAAACTTGGACGCACGAGAAATGTTTGCTCCGTCTTTCGTGGGTGTGACGTAGAATGATGTTTGTGGAAAACTGAAATTCGCGCTTACATCGCGATCAAAGATTGCAAGAGCAAGATGACGGAGGACAGACTGGCGAACACGAAGAAAGCACTGTTGGATAACTTCAATGTCTTATCCAACCCTCCCAATAAGACTGCAATGGAGGACGCATCCATCAAAGTCTCCCATCTGTTGGAGGGATCAAACGGAATACAGCTGATCTTATCGAAAGAGGTTACTTTTTGCGTCTCTTCGGTCCTCTAAATGTTTTTAATAGGTCCTCCCATACCTCCAACAAGGTCTGCAACACTCGAATGCACAGGTGAATGACGACGAGGCGTGTTCGAGCCCTTCTGATTCGATATGGAACAGGTGATTCGACTGACTCTGAATCAAATCGCAAAATGCGCAGAGGATGCTTCTACTCTTCCCCATCTCGTGCGTTTCCCTTTCTTGGCTTCATCTGTCTGATTCAGACAGGATGACGATCGATTATTCCACCTATTAGTATCCCTGATAGAAAGTGATGATCTGTCCGTGTCTGAAGCAACGATACGAGTCTTTGAGAAATTGTGCAAGCATGACGAAGGCCGATCCATCTTCTTCCATTCATCCATCATCACCCAATTGAAGAAGATGGTGAGTCCATCTCCATCTCGCCTCTCATCGTCTAAAGTTACTGGACACCGTCCCCGAGAAGACTCGATTCAGAGTCTTAGGACTCATCGCCTCCATCTCTTCCCTCTCTCCCCAGAACTTCTACCGCTGTAGAGACAATGGATTCTTAGAAGACATATTGTCCACTCTGAACACACCAGACGTCCTCCAGTGGCTCATCGTAGTCGAATTGTTAGAAAAGGTGAAGGCGTGAAATTCACAGAAAACTGACGTAGAACAGCTGGGAAATTCAGAGGAAATCGTGGGATATCTCGACGAATCTGGAGCATTGAAGAAGCTGAACGACATGCTAACGGAGGGCCTACAGAGCAAAGACCCCTTCTTCTCTTATGTCATTCCTAGAATTTTCATCTTCTTCGGTGTACTGGCCTCGGGGGTGAAGAATTTTCCGTCACCTTTTCTCGGCTGATCACGTGATGTAGGGAGAGAAACAATTACAGATCGTGAGCCAGTATAATGTACAGAAACACTTGCACACGCAACTCGAGGAGGGCAGCCGTGAGGTGAGACCGTCTACAACTCGCCACGCTCACGGGAGTAGCTGAAGGAGGCCTGTATCACGTCCCAGGGGTTCCTGGGTTCGACTCCCGCCGGTTTCCTGTTTTTACAGCAGGAGGGGCTATTGGAAGATCTATCTACAACGATTGGAAACGAATTATTGTTGAGACAAGCTTCTTTTCACTCCCTCGGACACATCTTGGACTCTCTGTCAAAGTGAGGAGTGTAGGAAATGTCGACAGACTCATCGGTGTAGGTACAACGACGGTAAGGTGGAAGCGATGCTGTCGACATTTGCGAAAAATCTACCGCACCGAACGAGGGCCAACGAGAAGACCACACTCTACGAGATCGTCGGTGAGATATTTCGGAGAAAATTCGATCTGACGGGTGATGTAGTTCCCATAGTAACAGGTCAGCCCTTCGAGGAATTACGAATTGCCGCATTTCAGACGATAAAAGGTTGGCGAGTTGTAGATGGAATGAGCCCTAATCCATCTCAGGCCTGGCCAACTTTGGTTGGGGTTCAGACGAGCTGGTCAATTTTCCTGGATTTTTCGAATGGCTTATGAATCGCAACAGGTGAGCCTCCACAGTTGGCAGGTCAAATTGACACGAAATTGCAGCGAAAACACGAAAGAGGGAAAGGAGCAAAAGTTCGAGATCGTCAGGCGGCTCTTACGCACTTTAGAGGTGGAGAAAAAAAGAAGTAAGGAGTGTGTGACACGTTCACAGAAGAGAGTGAGAGAGAACCAACCGAGAGGAGCTTTAGACGTGGCAAGGGCCGCAGAATTGAACCGTTACATCCGAAACGGCCCCTTTTTCGTGGATGCTGAAGCCGCCGTGTTTGTCGAATCAAAGACGCAATAAATGAAAGACCTTTCCTTGTTGGATACTTTTCATCCTTATTTCCGTCAGGTGTGGAATTCAAGTGGGTATAGTGAAGGTATGACTCTCGGGACGTCGGAGGTTGTGAAACACGTTCAAAGAAAGTACGTCCGGACAGGATGAAGAGTGGAGTCAGATTCAACGATGAGACCACCGCAGAAGAAGCGAGGTGGAAAAGCATGTCTGTCTTGTAGGCAATCGCACGTTTCTTGTGGAGATGGTGATTCGCCAATCGCAACATCACAACTTACGCACAACAGCTAGGCCCTGCAATCGGTGCATTCGGTTGGGACGAGATTGCCAAGAAGCAGAAGAGTCACTATCGTCGAGCATCGGGGGATATTCATCGGATGATATCATCCTCTCTAGCCCCTCACGTGGAGGTTCCAGCCCCATCTCCGACCTCATCGTCGTAGACAGTGGATCTGAGCTCGATCCTTTCAGAATACCGCCTGCTAACACCGGATGGTTCTCGGAGAGCTTCAGCCAGTCCACAGAGTACGTCAGTCGAGTGACACGAGAAGTTGGTGTGGCGGCTCCACCACAAGTTTTAGATGATCCCCTGGAGAAGGAGAAACAAAAGGTGTTCGACTCTCTCAAGAAGATGTTTCTGAGCAGGTGACGATCGGGATCACCTTTTCATGCTAAAGTTTGTGAGAGGGTATTCGAAATCGGAGAGGGAAGCGAATGTTCACCTGAAAGGTATTCTGGATCTATACAGCGAGAGGCTCCTCAAAGTCAACAAGGAAGAGATGAACATCCGATTAGAGGTATGAAAATGACGGATCACGCTCCGCTCGATCTCACACGCAGCAGCAACAGAAGAAGATCATCGACAGCAGTCCCATTCCTTGCATGCTGATGAACGTCGTACACAAGGTGCTCACATCGAATGTACTGTGATGTCTGAAATCATCCAGCCGATCCACGCCAACCGACCTTTCTACGAGATGATAGGACTCCCTTACCCAGTGGAAGATATGAGCATCGCCGACTTCTGTGCTCTGTTCGATTATAACACGAACATGATCTCTTGGACGAATTATTCCACGGAGAAGGATATTATGGTGCCTTGCGGCGTGCGGATTCACAAGACAACAGACCTCCGTACGACGTATAAATTTGGAATGGTGAGTGGATGAAGATGAAGATGATGGAGAAATGACACGACAGAGCAGACCTTTTTAGAGGGTGTATCGTGGCACCACCGAGAGATGACCGAACACAATTTTCCGTATTGCACGTCTTTATACTTCATGCCCTCCGCCCAGTCGATCACGTGACTACAAAGCCCTCGATAAAAAATTTTGGTATCGCTATCGTTATACTTGATCAGAAGAGTCTTTCTTGTGGTGCAGGTTGTACAGCACCATGGTGAGAGGCGATCTAAACAGGGATCACAGTTCAATTTGTTCTCATCAGCCACAGAGCCATCAACTGTGCAAAGGCATCTGTTGCCTGGCTGTCCGTAACCTGGTCTATCTAACCTGACTTATAATAGGCACAGATCTTCACCTTACCCCTATGGAAGAAGCACCAGTTTACAACTGCCGTTTACGAAAAACCTACCATTATTCTTGAAGATGGGGCCATCACCTCTTCTGTTGCTCCTCTTCTCTATATTGTCGTCATGTATCGGCCAGAATATGACGGAATATGAGGCAGCACAATGGCAGATGGCTGTATCATTTTATAATCTTACATCTGGTGAGAGTAAAACGATGTGAGGTCTGTTAACATATTGAAGGTCCTCAATGGACAAATTCCTCAGGTTGGGGCACGAATACATCAGTGTGCGATTGGTTCGGTGTCTCTTGTGATTATGGACCAGATGGAAACTTATCGGTCACTGCCTTACGTCTCAACAATAATGGTCTGAAGGGAAAGATAGACTCCACTTTTGCGGGTGATGCTTTACACTCTGGGTTTCACATCTAAACACATGCAGGTCTAACGAGATTGAACTATTTGGATCTGCATGGTAATTCTTTAGAGGGGAATATCACTGTCTTATCACAACTGGATCAACTGTCATACATCGATATCAGCCACAATGCCTTCGGACGCACCATGCCAGATTTCTCACTACTTCTGAATCTGTCCACTCTCAACATATCCGATAATTTATTCGCGGGATCTCTCCAGCCACTACCTCTGAGGTGAGCCGATCGTCACCGAAATGATCCATTGATGCCGATCAGCTTGACCGTATTCTCGTTTCAGAACAATCGTTTCAACGGTAGCTTCCTCGACAGTTATCAATATCTCAACTTCACCGAAATCTACGGACAGAACAACCTCCTAACTGCCATGGACGTACTATTGAAGTGGTCCGCTCTACAACGCTGTAATTTCTCTGGAAACGATTTCTTCTGCCCCACCCGCACCTGGCTCCTGTCTCTCTGCTCTGTCACCTGCGACGACAGCGGGTGAGTTGTAGATGGATGACGTGTGATGACGTCATCAGTACGGCCTTGGTCTACAACACTCCCATTCCCACGAGTCAGGCCGTCAGCTCCACTGGTAACACCACCGTACAAGTCATCAGCTCCACCGGCAGCGGTCGCATCATCTGCAAGATCCGCGCCAACTCGGGTGCCTTCCAATCGAGCCGGCCCATCAACATCACGGCAAGACCGAGTGAGTCCAACCTCTCAAACTCTTCTCACCGTTTCAGTCGACGTCACGATATTACCCAGCATCGTTCTACCCGGCCGCAACGTCTCCAATATCTCTCAGATTGTATCTGCCGTCGTCAACATTTCGACCAACTTGCCCGCGACCATCAACACGAACGTCACCATCTCCTTCTTGTCTTTCGCGAATCTAACGGTGGGGACCATCGGCTGCCTCGCCTACATCAACGGAACAACTTGGGTGTGCCAGTCCAACATCACGGTCATGATGGACGGTCCGAACGTCTGGTACACCGGTGTGACGAACCACTTCACTCCCTTTGCCATTCTATCGGCACGTGCTCCTTACGTCCCCCCTGCTGTGGTCACACAAAAGTTCATCGGGGTCACCATCGCGACGATCATGGTGATGATGATGACTCGTTGTAGAACTGAGCGTGGACGCAGTTTCTCGCGGCTGTGATCACTGGGCTGGGGCTATTCCTGAGGTGGAGGGAGAAGAGAGACAAGAAGAGGAAGGAGGGGGACATCGAGTTGCAGCAGAGTATCGCGAAGGCGAGCTATCAGCAGGCGGATCCACAGATGCAGAGGTTGTAAGAAGATGGGTGGACAATGTGGAGTGATGGTACAGCGTTTGGTAGAGGAGAATAGAAAGATACGCACCAACGATCTTCTCATTGTCATGTGCTGGGAAGGGTACACAGAAAAGAAACACATTGAATACAGCTTGATTTATTCAAATCTGATGTCACGTGACTGGGCGTTCCGCCCTATCATCGGGATCCAGGTCTCCTTGTTTCTATTGAGCGTCTGAGAGATCACCATGTGCGACGGCTCCTCTATATGACATCGCCACGGTCGAGAGCGGTGATATTTTGGATAAATTTGCTTGTGGACATGATATCGGTTGAGCCCTAGCAATCGATGGGCGTCGCTGACGTGCCTTCCTTGCAGGCGACTCACGATCTGAACCAAAACTGGGACACATGAGCCAACAGAAACTGATCCAGTTCGATTCGCCTCTTCTGAACACACTGCATCGGATAGATGATCTAAGTAGGAATCAGAATAGAGCGTGTCATCTTCCTCTGTGTCCTCTTCGTTGTTGCTGCTGTCTTCGGAAGAGAGAACATCTGTCATAAAAAATATCCATATTTACGGTAACAAACGTGACTATTCTCTGTTAAGCAGGGTCACATTTCCACCTCTATAAACACATTTCTTCGCCAGCACTTCATCCGAGCGTCTCTACTCGGTCGTTCCACTACAGGCATCGGCTGTAAACAAGAACCTTCAGTCGTCTATTCCTTCCTACAAACAGAATCATGGTGAGAGATTTGTCAACATGTTCCACTTCGGGCCGACCTAACGACACGGAAGGCGGGAGGAGCAGCGTGGAAGGATGTCATGAGACAAGAGGGTCTGGACGATATGACCCTCCTCTCCAAAGTCACCAACGAACAGATCAGAGACAACTTGAAAGAGAGATACGATAACGATATCATTTACGTGAGTCCTCTTGACTCTCTCAGCCGAAATTGACTCTATCCTCTCAGACGAGTATCAGTGACGTGCTCATATCCATGAATCCCTACAAGGTGAAGACTATACCCTCCACCTTCGCTCACTCTTGACAGGCCATTCCCATCTACTCCAAAGAGATCGTCGCCGAATACGTCGGCCGCAGTCGTATCGAATTACCCCCACACATCTTCAGCATCGCCGAAGAATCATACAGAAGCATGCTGAACGAGAAGGAGAACCAATGTATCATCATCTCGGGTGAATCGGGAGCAGGAAAGACGGAAGCCGCCAAGAAGATCGTGAGCTCGACTTCTCGAACGTCATCTCGATGTTTAGACTCCATCAGATGTTCTACATCGCAGAAGTCACCGGCGGTGGTAACTCGGGCGGCCGTCTCGAGCAAGTGAAGAACATCATCTTGGAGACGAATCCTCTGCTGGAGGCCTTCGGTGAGTCCATCTACAACGCTGTAGATTGACCCCACCAGGTAACGCCAAGACCCTGCGTAACAACAACTCCTCTCGTTTCGTGAGTCATCTGTCCCCCACACCTCTCTCATCTTCCTAGGGAAAATACTTTGAGCTCTACTTCAACAAGAACGGAGACCCCGATGGAGGTCTCATCACCAACTACCTCTTGGAGAAGTCACGTGTCGTCTTTCAGATTCCAGGAGAGCGAAATTTCCACGTGTTCTACCAGTACTGCGTCGGTGCCACGCAGCAGGAGAGGAGTGAGTGTGGTGTCGCATTCGAATGTGACCCCATCAGATGATTACGGCATCAACTCGGCTCAAGATTTCGTATACCTCACAACAGGTAACACCCTCACCGTAGAAGGTATGGACGACTACCAAGAGTGGAACGATGTCAGGGTGAGCTATATTTAGCACATGTCCGTCTACAACGCTCACATGACGACAGAAAGCCATGAATGTCATTGGAATCAACGCCAACGAGCAGGCTTCCATCATGCAGTGTCTCGCTGCCATCTTGTGGATCGGTAATTTGACGTACCGTGTGGCGGGAGAGAAGGTGATGGAGATTTCGACGAGTTTTCACTGAATTCTACAGGCCACGATCGCAGACCAGGGTACTCTGGACTTTGTAGCTTACCTCCTCTCTGTTCCTGTTGCCTTTTTGAAATCTGCCCTGGAGACGAGACAAATGGAGACGAAGCACGGAGCCAACCAGCGTGGTACTTCCTACGTGGTGAGTATCTACAACCCGCCACGTTTTTCCCGCCTTTTTTGACGTCGATCAGGTGCCTCTCAATGAGGTCCAGGCGTTGGCCGCTCGTGATGGATTGGCCAAGGCTATTTATAGCAAGTTGTTCGATTGGTTGGTAGAGAGGCTGAACGTTGCCCTCAAGTCAACCTCACCTGACTACTGCATCGGTGTATTGGTGAGAGAAAACTCAACGAAAGTTCACTGACATCTATAGGACATTTACGGTTTCGAAGTCTTCGACAACAACAGTTTCGAGCAGTTGTGCATGTGAGCTCCCATCTACAACGCCATTGTAGACTGACCTCCGCAGCAACTACGTCAACGAGAAATTGCAGCAGATCTTCATTCAGTTCACTCTGAAGAACGAGCAAGAGGAGTACGTGAGAGAAGGCATCAAATGGACACCCATCGAATACTTCAACAATAAGATCGTCTGCGACCTCATCGAAGAGAAGAGACCCCCCGGAATCTTCCCCGTACGTAACCCGAAATCTCCAACAAAATTCTAACCCGCGGCAGGTCCTCGATGACGTGTGCAGATCCGTACACGCCGTGTCCGATGGAGCCGACAAGGCACTACAGCAGAGACTGTCCGCCTGTTCAGAGAACCCTCACTTCCAACTCAGAGCTCAGAATTTCCTCGTCAAGCATTACGCCGGAGACGTGAGTTTCATTCGAATGCGACAGTGATGACGTCATCAGGTGACGTACAAAGTGGCGGGAATGGTGGAGAAGAACAAGGACCAGCTGGGAAAAGATCTCATCGAGATGGTGCAGATGTCACAGAATCCATTCATCACCGGTCTGTTCCCAGAATCTGCAGATTCCGTCGTCAACACGACGGCTGGTTTCAAGATCAAGGTACGTCCTCGTTGTAGATGGAAGATCCCGAGAAATTTCTGACCCACACGGTAGACTTCGGCCAACGCTCTGGTGGGGGCACTGACAAAGTGTACGCCTCATTACGTGAGATGTCTCAAGCCCAACGACCAGAAGCTCTCCAATGTCTTTGATGGTCCAAGAGTCATGCATCAGATCAAATATTTGGGCCTCCTAGATAACATCAAAGTCAGACGTTCCGGTTTCGCCTACCGTACCATCTTCAAGAAGTTCATCGAAAGGTCCCAATTTCCATTTTCCGCCGAAATCTCTGACTCGTTGTAGATACTTCCTCATCTCCGGTCGTACCTCCTACGCCGGTCAGAAGACCTGGAAGGGTGACGATATCTCTGGCTGCAGGGCCATCTTAGAGGACGCTCCCGTCGACAAATCTGAATGGCAGATTGGATCGAGCAAAGTCTTCCTCAAGGCCCCCGAGACGGTGATCATCTACAACCCGCCACTCCCCCCTCTGACCCTCCCTCCAGCTCTTCGCCTTCGAGGATCTCCGCGTCAACTACTACCACAACATGGTCTCCCGTATCAAGACGTCCTACCGTACGTTCAGAGACCACAAGCACAAGGTTGCCAATCGTATCAAGAACGCCTTCAGAACTTGGAAGTCATGCCGTGAAGAGGCTATTGCCGCCATTCAGAAGGCGTACAGAGCGTACAAGGGTGCCGCACCTTACTTTGATTTGAAGATGGCGGGAGAGAAATTGGTGGAGGGTAAGAAGCAGAGACAGAGGTACAGTCTCACCTCGGTGCGAAAATACTTTGGAGATTATCTGGGAATGAAGGGACAGAGGGAGCTGTTGGCGGCCATGGGACCGGGAGGTGATCTACAACGTTGTAGATGGAGCTGATAGAGGTAGCGTCCGAGCCCGTCATGTTCTCTGCGAAGGGACAAGCGGTGGTTCACTCGAGTATTCTGGGAACACCGAAGCTGTCGCCTCGTTTCATCATCGTGACGCAGAACGTGAGGCTCGTTGTAGACGAACGATCTGATCGATCCAGAACATCTACACGATCATGCTGAAGGTAAAGAACAATCTGGCCACTCACATTTTGGACAGACAAGTTCCCATCTCTCAGGTACGTCGACACCGTACGATCTGTAGACTGACTCGTTGTAGATCAACAGTGCCTCGATGTCCACTCAGTACGATAATTTCTTGGTTCTCCACGTCACAGAAGATGCCGATCTCATCGTCTCTACGGAATTCAAGACCGAGATGCTCGCTTGGCTCAACCAGCACGGAAGTATCCGCAACAACGTCACTTATTCAGACAAGTGAGTGACAGACGACGTGATCAGGCTGACGTGCGGCAGGATCAAGTATGCGAAGAAGAAGGGAGCCTTCAAGGAACTCACTTTTGTCAAGGACACTATGCACAAGCAAGCCGCCCTCAATCCTTATTTCAAGAAGGGAAAGATCTTGACTTCTGATGGTATGCCAGCCTCCAGCCGTGAGTGGATGACGTGGAGTGACGTGTGATGACGTCATCAGGTGTGAAGAACTACGAGTTCAGGAAGAAGGGAGCCCCGAAAGCCAGAGTCGAACGTCCCAGAGAGGTCGTTCAAGTCCGCCGCGGTAACGCCACCGGTATCCTCCGCGGTACGACCAAGGGTGAGTCGTTCTACAACCCGCCACTCCTGACCCTCCACCAGCCGGACAAGGCGCGAAGAACACGGTCAACGTGCCAGGACACGATGATGGAGAGGCTGCCGACAGCTACGCCCCCGCTCCCACACCCATCCGTGGTGGTGGACAACCACCCGGACCCGGTGGACCCTCCAGAGGTGCCGCTCCCGCCAGAGGAGGTGAGATGACGTGTGATGACGTGGCGTTGTAGACTGACGCACCTCAGCACCCGCTCGCGGTGGACCCGCCAGAGGTGGACCCGGAGGTCCTGCCCCTGGCCCCACCAGAGGAGGTGAGGATGACGTGTGATGACGTCATCTGACGTCATGCAGCACCCCAGAGAGGTGGACCCGGTGGACCCGGACCCGCCAGAGGAGCACCTCCCTCAGGACCCGGTGGAGCACCCAGAGGTGGCCCTGGGCCCTCTCGTGGAGCACCTCCTCCAGGACCCGGTGGAGCACCGCAGAGAGGCGGCCCCGGTGGACCTCCCAGAGGAGCCGGTGGACCTCCCAGAGGAGGACCTGCACCGGGTGGACCACAAAGAGGAGGACCTGCACCAGGTGGACCACCAAGAGGAAGAGGAGCTCTGCCGCCTCGTCCTTAATTGTTGCCATGTAACAGTACCTTCAGACAATAAAAGATTGTCGCACATCACAGACGCATCACGATGATCAATGTTCTACTATCACGCCGAACGGCGATAGAGATCGAACATTGCTTGACCTCCGGTTCACCATGATGATCAATGTTTTACTATCACATATCTTCGTCCTTTAAAAGAGGACCCAACTCAGAGTGATAGAAAAGAATCAAAATAGAAAATCACGCTTGTAGATGACGTGTAAAAACACGTTTTCGTTTATTTTCTGATCAGAAGAAACCAACGAGGATCAAACAATATAAACATGAGTGACGAACAATCCCAACAACCATCACAAACCGAGGTCGACCCTAACACGATTAACCTTCGTGTTGTGAGCCAGGTATGATTCACGTGATATCGACCCATCCATTTACGAGAACATAGGATGGAAGTGAAGTCTACTTCAAGATTAAGAAGCAAACTGCTCTGAGAAAGCTCATGGACGCTTACACCCAGAGACAAGGAATCGACCAGAACTCCATTCGTTTCCTGTACGATGGACAGAGAATTACACCCGATCAAACACCCAAGGATGTAAGTTTTATACTTCAACTTGCATTTGTTCTGATCATTCGATCAGTTGGAGATGGAAGACAACGACATTATCGACGCCGTCCTTGCACAGGTGAGCACTTTATTTCGTGTTGGATCCAACTCAGAGGTTGACGATGCAACAGACTGGAGGAAGATGAACGCTCAAGTAACCCGTGCTCATTCAACTTACTCCCTTCAAAGCAGATTTTGATGCGATGATAAACATGGCATCTGTGTTAGACATCCTTCTCATTTATTCATCGCAAGTTCCAACCGTTTTTCCCGCCTTTTCGTATTCTGAAGCTGAAGCTGGTACCTGTCCTCTCTTCCTCGTGATTTGATTTGACTGCGCTCTGTCTTTGCCGTTGTGAGCCTCAAGACACCAAATGTAGTTCCGTTTTTTTGGTTCCAGGATTTAAACAGTCGCATCATCATCGATCTCCGGAAGACAGACACCATCTAAGGTCTCTATCTATAGACAAAGGTCTCAGCGGGATCCAGACAAGCAGGATAGAGAGCAACAGAGAGCAGAGATGCCGACATGTGCAACATGCAAATCTTTTGTTGCACCCAAAGCTAAATTCTGCACACAATGTGGGAACACCGTTCCAGGCAGTGTGAACAGCTCGCCTGGACCTTCCGCGTCTCCCTCGATTGGACAATCGGCTATGAGGAGTTCGATGGAGGTCAAATCGGAAGTGAAGACGAGCAGACCGGCCAGTAGAACCGTCATAGAGACAGAATTTTGTCGAAAATGCGGTGAACCGATCAAAGAGGGAAAATGTAGAGGATGTCCAGACACTTCATCGACCCCACAAAGTCCGACACCTGCTGTGAAGAATGCAGCGACTGTCAATTCTGCAACAAAAACAGGAGGTGATGATTCGAATGATTCAACCATCAATTAACACATGACCTCACGGATTCTTTCGCATCTCTTAAAGATCTTCGTTTCATATATAATCGATCAAGACATTCGAGAGATCCGCTCTTCATATTGACACTTCATAGTGAGCCCCAGGCATTCTTTCTCTTCGGTTCCACTGCGATCGTCCAAAGAAAGTATCAACACATCTACATCTTCTCCCGCAGTTTCATCTCCAAGGGTATCCGGTAGTATTAGCCCCAGAAATGGATCATCTACCACCACCAACACTTCGAAAGGTACCATCCTACATCTCATTCGATTTCGTATTCATGCTCATCTCTGAACATCACGCGTCATCTCATCCAATGATGAAGAGATGATGACTTTGAAAATTGAATTCGAAACAGAAACGACCAATGGAAGTCCATCTGTGGCCACGTCTTCACCGAGATTGACCACACCCAAGGGAAGAACTTCGACCACCACGGCCGTCCCATCTACAACGAGCCCCGCTCTTACTCCCCCCACCAACACCCTATCAATGTCGACACCAGCCACATCGTCGACACCCACAGCTACCTCACCGAAGTCCTTCGCTAAGACGAGTTCATCTCCAACTGTTATGAGGGAGAGAGCACAGACCGAAAAGTGAGAGAAATTCCACGGAAATTCCACCTGATGACGTCACAGCTCCGCCCTACGGAAGGAAGCCCCTCCTGTACCGGTCAAACCCGCCCCAGCCATTCCTGTAAAACCCTCGCCCGCTCTGGCCTCCCCCACCCTCTCCTCCCCCACCACCCTAAAATCGTCGACGCCGACGAATAATGTCGACACGAGACCACCACCCCCACCGAAGACGAGGCTGATCTCCGGGCATCGGTCTTCGGACCTCGTGACACCCGAAAAAACTGCAGCTCCACCCGCCCTGACCGCTCCCATTCCCAATGGAGCATCTGTCCCACCGGTTCCCACGAAACCCACGCCACCTTCTCCTCTCACGAGGTCACCCAGCAGCACGATGGTCACTCCACCCACTGCCAATCGGCCGTCTACAACGATGACGTCATCGCCCGTCACCACTCCCACGAGTCCTCCATCGGGCCCCATCGCCTCCCCTGTCGTCATCGCGAACGTGACTGGATCACCCACACGCAGGGCGAGCACTTCACTGGGAACTTCAACACCCCCACCACCACCCTCCACACCAGCTCCACGAGCTAGACCCCCCTCTGTTAACATGACGACGAATAATACTACCGAGACGAACACGAATTCTCTCAGAAATCTCCCGAGGGTGAGGCATTATAAGTGATGACGTGTGATGACGTCATCAATAGGTACCACCCAGACCGGTATCAGTTGTCATACCAACGGAAGGTATCAGGAGAGAATCGATTAGAAGTTCCGCACCTAAACCACCACCCAAGCCAACGACCTTCTCGGTACAGACACCTTCTTCTCCCGGACCGACACGTACGTTACGCTTCACCATCGAAATCTCACCGAAATTTCAGGCGTACAGCGGCCGACGGCCACCAGTGGACGTAAGGTAGATAAGGGTCTGAAGACCTTGAGAGGTTTCCTAGGAATCGGTGCAAAGGAAGATTCCAACATCTCCGATCCCACTCTGAAGAGTCTCGTGGAGCAGAACAACCAAGTGAGTACTCACTCGACGTCAACACGTGATGACGTCATACAGTTACAATCGCAATTGGAGAACTACAGAGAGAGTCGACTGAGTGAGTCACATCGATGGAGTGGTCACGTGACACGTGTCAGGTTTCGATTTCATGATGCCAATCAAGGAAGAGAAGGAGAAGAAGGAGGAGACAAAGAAGGAAGAGAAGGAGAAGAAAGAGGAGACAAAGAAAGAGGAGAAGGAGAAGAAAGAGGAGACGAAGAAAGAAGAGAAGGAGAAGAAAGAGGAGACGAAGAAAGAAGAGAAGGAGAAGAAAGAGGAGATGAAGAAAGACAAGAAAGAAGAGAAGGAAGAGATGAAGAAAGACAAGAAGGAGGAGAAGAAAGAGAAGGAAGACAAGAAGGAGAAGGAGAAAGAGGACAAGAAGGAGAAAGAGGACAAGAAGGAGAAAGAGAAGGAGGAGAAGAAAGAGAAAGAAGAGAAGGAGAAGAAAGAAGAGAAGAAAGAGAAAGAAGAGAAGGAGAAGAAAGAAGAGAAGGAGAAGAAAGAAGAGAAGAAAGAAGAAAAGAAAGAAGAAAAGAAAGAAGAGAAGAAAGAAGAAGAGAAGAAGGAAGAAGAGAAAGAAGGTGAGGCAACCATGGATGTTCAATCTGATGAAATTCAGACGAAAATCAACCGGAGAAGAGAAATTGGAAGAAGAGATACGATTCACTTCAGGTACTCACCATCTACACTATTATAGATTGACCATCTTCAGATCAGCTCCACTAATTTGAAACAATCTGTTCAATTGGAGAGAGAGAAGAATGCAGAAATTGAGAAGGAGAGACAGGAGAGGGAGAAATCTGAGAAGCCCGAAAAGGAAAAGTCAGAGAGATCCAGCAAAGCGGTGCGTAGGATACGGAGTGACGTCATCTGACGTCATCAGTCCCTGGGCCCTTCTGGGATATCAGGAGAAGTACAGATTGTTGCCATCGGTCAACGACAGAGACCGAAGGTTGACCTTTCTTCCCTCACTCCCAGAGAGAGAGTCATCAACGAGGTGAAATTTCGACTCGTCGTTGTAGAGAGACGTAACTGAATTCCTGGAACAGATTCTGACCACGGAAGAAGATTACGTGGATGATCTGAAGGTCATCGTGGAGGTGTTCATGATACCCCTTCAGTCCCAAAATATTTTGGACCGCGGAGACGTCGTGGGAATCTTCTCCAGTGGGAATCTGACGTACGATCTACCTCTGACGCGTTGTAGATGTGGCTCTGATTTACGGAGTGAATAAGTTATTGCTGGAGGACATGGTGGTGAAGAAATTGACCATAGGAGAGTCTTTCATGCGTATGGTGAGTTTTCATCGATATTTCACGTCTGACGTGTACAGGCGGACATGATGAAGATGTACGCACTCTACTGCGCCAATCAACCGTTATCGTTAGAGATCACAGATCGACTCAAGGTGAATTTCGATGGAATTTCGGGTTTCATCGGAACGAAACTCAATGGTACAGGCCAAGGACAAGAAATTTGCACAATTCTTGGAAAAGTCACTGTCGAAGCCAGAAACATTGGGACAAGATTTCAGCTCTTACATGATCAAACCCATTCAGAGGATCTGTAAATATCCTCTCCTGTTGAGAGTGAGTCATCTACAACGCCATTGTAGATCGCCGACCGTGTTAGGAACTGATCAACAAGACCGAATCCACCCACCCGGAGCACAGTTCACTGAAAGAAGCACAATCAAAGATCGAAGAGATCGTCCTTCACATCAACGAGAAGAAGAGAGACAACGAGGCCCTGCAGAAGGCATTCGAAATCTCTCAGATGCTCGAGGTGACAGAATCCATTGGATGCTGATGATGACGTGGTGCAGGGTGCCGTCAGTCTGTCACCTACAAGGAGATTCGTGTGGGAGGGAGACGTAAGTTTCGTGACGAGGGGTAAACCCAAGGACGGTTACGTCTTCCTGTTCAACGATCTGTTCGTGTTAGCCAAGAAAAATTCCGCGAAAAGTTACTCGGTCATGGCCGATCTATTATTAGATCGATCGGACATCCGATTCACGGTCATATCGGGTGGGAGAAATCTGGATGAAATTTCGTTGACGTGGGTAGGATCGGTTGCCTTGGAGATCTTTGAGGTGAAGACACCTTCGAATCTGGTGACGATCATCAACTATGATGATAATTTGAGAAAACTGCTGGAGGAAAATCTGTACACGAAGAAGGAGACACCACCTACCTCGCAATCAGATAATTCATTGCACAGTCAATCTTCTATTTCATCTGATCATGCTCCCTCAAATTCACCGGTGAGTCTAATTTTGTTCGTCATCACATCACATCATCACATCATCACATCATCATGAGACGGAGGGACGGTGACTGATGTACGATGAAGGTGACATTCAGATGTTTGTATCACGAAGAGAGAACCATCGAGATCAGCCGGGACGAGCTCAAATACGACGTCTTGTACTGGAGCATCGCCGATGCCTTCGGTGTAGAGGCTCTGACGGTCATGCACGGGGAAAATTTTGTTCACTCCCCGGAGGAATTTGAAAAGATGCTGTCTGATGGAAGCAGCTCCTACGACCTCACAATATACGACCCTTATTGATCCATCGCCTCTTTTGTTTCACTTGAATGCGACGATCTACAACGTTGTAGATTTATTCTTCAGAGGATGGGCATGAATAAAGTGGAGTATTGCTTGTACATGGAAGTCAAGGCGAGGGAGATTTCGGTTTCGTTCGTCTTCACTCTGGAGGCCAACAGACCTGCCTCGTCACGATAAGGTAAGACCAGTATGACCACGTTGTCCATGACTCGATCTCTACTGTTCACCTGTACACGTCACTCGCTGTCGGCATGTACGATGTCGACATCACCTGCAGGATCCTTCTCATGACGAGACGGAAGGAAGCACCGAAGACGGCGAATATGACACGGGGGACCTGCTCTGGGGTCAGGGGGCACGAATATTTGTGTCGGGGGGTCACCTCGGCGTCGGTCGTCGCCTTCGCGTTGCTCTTCTTCAGTTTCTGGTGGTGTTCTGCAATCTTGTAGTAGAAGATGTCGAAATAGTTGGTCATCTCCAACACAGAATCTGGATCTTTCTTCCAATTCGCGCTCTTCAAATTCCTGGCTGCGTTCCGTTAAGCGATGAAGATTCACGGAAATCTCACCTTCTTTCTGGCCGGCTCGAGGCTGCTTATCCTGACCGAAAGTGGCCCGGAATGCGGCCGTTGTAGAATCATCCTGACCTGTAGTGAACTTGACCAATTCATCGAGTTCGATTCCACTGTCCAACTCTGCAATGTCCTTCGGTGCATCGAAGCCATACACCGCGCCTGTCGACACATAAGAAATATCGACAACGAGATGTGAACAGACCGTGTGGTGGGTACACTCCCGTTTCGGTTCCCAGGGAACGTTTCAAACCTTTGAAAACGAGGTGGAGCACTTGAGATCGACCCAGACCGTCCGTACAGATCTACAACGCGTCAGTCGACGACGAATGATGACGTCATCACTGGTAACAAGTGATCGGTCTGTCTGATGCCGAATACAAAGGGTTGCTCCCTGACTGAGGGAGGAGCAAATATGACCCTCACACCCCTCTCGTTCATCATCCTATGGAGTCAGCACAGAGATTTCGTGTAGATTCTACCGGATGTCGTCCATCAGACGGATGGGAGATACGCGGTAGACCGATTCCATGATGTTCTGTGAATGCTCCAAGTTTAATTTCGCAGTGCTTGGAATGTGGTAGGCATCCAATTTGGCAGTGATACCACTGGCTGTCGTCGTTCGATCCTCTTTCATTCGTGTGAGACTCACTTCCAGCACGAAGGGCTCTCTCGTCGTGAATGAAACGATAGGGTAACGGTTTGGGTACGGCCTTATCTTCCATGACAACTAGAATGCGATTCACTTTGGCAAGGGCCTGACGTAATTCCGTCCTGGCGTCGAGTCACGTTCATCGTATGGTAGAGTGTAGACGTGTCGATGGATGGTTACCTCTTGGATGTGATGGTGGATTCTCTGTTCTCTTCATCAGAGTCGCTCCACTCTTCGTCACTGACGTAAGCTTTCACGGCCGAATGTTCAGACTTCTTCACTGGATCTGCGCTGGACTTCTCCATCTGTAGGGGTTGGCGGGAGATTTGAAATTTGAATGTCACGCACCTGTTTGGCCTGTATGGCCTGTCTGCGATTCGAAGGGTCTTCCGGATTGACCACGGGGGCGGGAGACGGATTTGGGACGAAATTTGAGACGGAGTTGCTGCGTGATCCACTTCTGGCTGTACCGTATCAGGTCGGCCCAATCGAATGAGACGATGAAACTCACAAGCTGGTTGAGAAGTCTTCACATCTTGGGTGGGCAGCCTGAACTGTATGGGCTCAATGTTTTGTGCCGACGTGTCAGGGGCCGACTTGCTGGATTGCTCTGTGACGATGACTCGTTGTAGATGAACGAAACAGTACTCACGGGTGGATGTCTGTGGCTTGGTTTCTAAAAATTTGAATTTCGAATCCCCCAGATTGCTCTCGGCTCTTGCAAACACGCTGACCCTCTCTGGCGCCGGCTGAAATGTGTCGACGGATGATCATCCACCATCGCGATCATCAACTCACCTCCGTCTTCGTTGGAGGTTTCGGATTGATTGACGGAGGAGGGTTGATGAGAGATTTAACCGACAATTTTTTGTCGATCTTCTGATCGATCATGTTTTCTACTTTCTCCAAATTGGGTCCCAGTTTGTCCTTGATCCATTGAACAATCTTAGCGTGATTATTCTCTCCCTCTTCTAATTTTTCCAAGACCTGATTCCATCACCATTTTCTACCTGTCGTCCAAACCCACCTCATTCAAC
Organism: Planoprotostelium fungivorum; assembly: GCA_003024175.1. Taxonomy (NCBI): domain Eukaryota; phylum Evosea; class Variosea; order Cavosteliida; family Cavosteliaceae; genus Planoprotostelium; species Planoprotostelium fungivorum. The sequence goes on from MDYQ01000075.1 coordinate 57,330, forward strand.
ACTTCTCTCTTGATGGCTTTTATCTGAGATTCGCTGATGCCTCCATTATTTGAACTGGATCGATCTGTGCAATTGTCATCTTCATACCTTGCGATGCAAGGAAGATGATTAGGTCAATCAAATCACACACCATCAGCGTGTGAATGACCCGATAACTGCCGCGCGAGTTTTTGCCTCTCGGCTGACTCCCTGTCTAATTTCTCTTCTAGACTCTTCAAACGTGCTTGTATGTCAGACATGAGGAATGCATTGTTTGCAGCCGCCATTGTCGCAGAAGGATGCGACGCGATGATGCAATTTGGTTGTAGTTTCATTTCTTCACTACAAGCCGCCATACATCTCCAACACGATCAGGCACGTGAGCAACATGATGTGGCTGAGGAGGTCCAACTTGTTGCTGACAACGATCACTTCAACATCACGGACGCGACCATTGCCGAGGACTCTCTTCAATGGACCAGCGAGCATCCTTACGTTTGCGAGACCGATACACACCACGAACATTTTGAACAGCAATAAGAAGGAGATGAGACAGAAGATTGTGGAGAAGAGAACATCTTTCAAACCAGCCGATGATGATGCAGATGGTGCTCTGGACGAAGAGGAGGGAGAAGAAGGAGAAGAGGAAGAATACATCCCAGAACCTCGCAAAGTGAATAGTCCATCCATCATACATCATCTGATTCAATGACGTACAGAAGAAGAAGGTGGTTCAAAAGAAGGTAGACGAGAGAGAAAAGGTGGTCATTGTTCATCCCACAGCCAGTGGAAAGACACGCGCCGCCGAGACCGTTTGGAGAGTAGATGAAGCCGTGAATCTGTGCTCCACGCTCAATTGGGACGTTGCAAAGAGGCTCGTCGTGCCCATACGAAGCACTCACCGTTCCACTTATTTCAGGAAGGGGAAGGTGAGGGTGGGTGAGAGACCGAAGTGACTCGTTGTAGATCGACGAACTGAAGGACATCGTCGAGAAGGCGGGAGGAGATGTACTGTACATCAACACGTCCCTCACCCCCATGCAAGAGGCCAGTTTGAATGAGACGTACGATTTTCAGGTGAATATGACTCTCTCGTCTGGCGGGAAAATCATCTGGCGGGGAAATGACGGAGGTACCAGGTTAAAGATCGATTCGATCTAGTGTTAGATATCTTCGCACAGAGAGCTGTCACACGAGAAGCCAAATTACAAATCGAACTCGCATCCCTCGCCTACAAGAAATCTTCTCTCATTCGATTGTACGACAGCGACACGTCCGACACCACGGAACAACAGAGAGGAGGTGAGGGCACTTACGGTACGTACGTAACGTACTTGTCAGGTACGCAGTCGATGAGTGGATATGGTGAGACGAAATTGGAGAAGCAGAGGAGAATCATCCACGAGAGAGAGAGGAAGATCAAATTGGAGCTGTCTGACATTCAGAAGAAGAGAGCCAGTGAGGAAAGGACGAGAGAGAGATGATGACGTGTCACAGCGCACAGGTCCAATCGAATTGGACTTCCAGTCGTGGCGGTGGTGGGCTATACGAACGCGGGAAAATCCGCGCTCATCAATCGACTGACCGGCTCGGAGCTGGACAGTAAAGACCAGGTGGATATCTCATTTCTCACTCTCCTGACGATTCGAGGTTTTCACTTCATTGGATCCTCACCTGAGGGGGTGAGCCTATCTACAGAGTTGTAGAATGACAGATTCAGTGTGGTTTTACCTTCAGGTAGAAAGGTTCTGTTGAGTGATACGGTTGGTTTCATCAGTGACCTGCCCAAGATATTGTACACGGCTTTTCGATCTACTTTGGAAGAGGTGAGCGTCTACAACGAGTCAAAGCGTTCTGAACCATTCAGGTGGTCTCCGCTGATCTCATCCTGCACGTCAGGGATATACATCACGTGAATCCATCTACAGCGTTGTAGATGATTGATCTCCCACAGGTGGAATCGGATTATCAGCGATACAACGTGGAATCGATATTGGGCACTATGGATCTACCGCCAGGTTGCTATGATAATCACATCCAAGTGTGGAACAAGATCGATCTATTGAGTGAGATTCCTACATCATGATGACATCTGAAGACACGATCAGAAGAAGAAGAGTTGGCCGAGAAGATAGAAAAACATCCAGAGAATGGACCCAAGATTGTGACGCTATCGGCCAGGGAGGGAAGAGGCTGCGACACACTGGTTGAGATGATCGAAAAATTCTTCAGAGACAGGGACGAGGGGAAGTTGAAACCACCTCACATACCGAAGAAGCCAGGGGATGATATGTCAGACATCCTCGTCAAGAGGAGAAAATAAATCGATGCGGAAACAGAACGATGATGAAGACACTGTTGAATCAGTACATCAATGTTAAGATACATCAGCCGCATTCGATCGATCATCTAACCATGTGACAGATCAACGAAGAATTTATTGTACCTGTATTCAATCGGACGAGCGATTGATCGTGATTGCTGTACAGAATCCAATGATGAGCGTTAGCTTCGCAGACTTGACTGTAAGGATCGGAGAAGAATTCTAACAAATAAATCGGTCTTCATCGGTTCGCAATTCAAACTGTATGATGTGTTGCAGATGCTTTCTGTAAAGTCTGATGTGATGTCCACAAGCCGTTTCATCCCGTTGATAACTCTCTCGACCGTGGCGATCTCACATAGAGGAGCCCTCGCACATGGTGATCTCTCAGACGCTCAAAAGAAACAAGGAGACCTGGATCCCGAATAGGGCGGAACGCCCAGTCACGTGACTGCAGATTCCCTCAAAATTGTCAACGGCTTCTTGATCTTGCGGTTGTAACCGTCGATCTCACGTTATACGGAAGAGAAGGGAGGGATTTACGCAGTTTGAGGCACCGGCAAATCATTTTCTGCTCGGCACACAAAGCAGCAACCACAAAGCTATACAGCCACAACAACAACGATGGCACATCTTATCGAAGATCTCGTTTGAGATACAAGTCACGACGGTTGAACACAGTACTTGACAAGAACACCTTCAACACCTCTGTACAAGAGCACATGGGGCTACGACCTCTTTGGCCTCACACTGGGATCCCTTTGGAAGCCGCTCTCTTGACTGCCCCCACCGACTGAGACAAGTCATTCACCACTGGACTGATCTAATGGGCTCAACACCTTCAAGAAGACGCTCATTTGCACGAGAGAGAAGACAAGAACGTGTCCCCAGCCACTTCCAACGACCCTCTCAAACGACAGTGATCACAAAGTAGCTTCTGCTCTCCTTTCGAGGATGAACACAGACTGTCGTCCCTGAGTTGGCGATGTGAGGTGACGAAGCTGCTATCAGGAGTCAGACCGACAACCGATGGAAGAAGTATGGCCAGTATTGCCTTCGGGCAGAAAACTGTACGTCTTTGCATCGACCGCACAGAAGATGATACACTTTCGTGTTTGATTCTGGCCGGAGTGGAGCAACCCTTTCGAGGGTCTCTACGAGGAAGGCAGGCGAGTGTCTGACGAGGCTGTGGTGTACGGGGTATGGCCGTACCCAGCCCAGGTAGAGCGTCGGCGTTCCTTCTTCTCTCGTGTGCNCCGATGGAAGATGTACGGCCAGTATTGCCTTCGGGCAGAAAACTGTACGTCTTTGCATCGACCGCACAGAAGATGATACACTTTCGTGTTTGATTCTGGCCGGAGTGGAGCAACTCTTTCGAGGGTCTCTACGAGGAAGGCAGGCGAGTGTCTGACGAGGCTGTGGTGTACGGGGTATGGCCGTACCCAGCCCAGGTAGAGCATCGGCGTTCCTTCTTCACTCGTGTGCAGTGAGACGTTCACCGACACTATGTGCACGAAGGCTCAACTTTGAATAAATCAAACTGTATTCAATCTGTTTCTTTTCTCTGTACTCTTTCCATCTGATTTGACAATGAGAACGACCTTTGGCCGCGCGTTGCATCCCTCGACCGAATGGAAAGAAGAGTCTTTCACGAATATATCTCATCGATCGTCTAGATAGGAATGTTACGATCTCAGTCTATAGAGAGACACAGATGTGATGCACTGTGCTTGCGAAATTCACATTTCTTATTCTTCCGGCATTGTTCCGCGAAACACACGAGTTTTCTCCCACTTCTACGAGTTCTTTCTTCAGCTTCAGAGAGCCGATCCACACAATTCACACAACACGAAACAACACACGAACAACATGCAGAAGATCAAGAACATCCTCCACCACAACACGAACAAGTCAGACGACACCCGTCACCACACACTCGGCGGCCTCCTTCATCGTCACAAGGAAGAAGAACACCTGCCAGTGTCCGAACCCATCTTATCGGATCCTCTTCCAGCCTCCGAGTTGGTTCAGAGACAAGAGCTGCACGACGAGCTACTGGTTAAGAAGGAGATATTGACAACCGCCGGGAAGAGGGAATCGTTAGACGTCGAGCGATCTGAAGTAATGAGAGTCGGTGTCATCGAGCCAGTCGCTGCCACGACCGTCATCGCAGAACCTCTTAACGTGAAGCACGTCGAGAAGGTGAGCCCGATAGACATCCCATGACGGTGACTTAATTTCTTTCAGGATGTTGTCGTTCACGAACACATCCACCCTGTAGAGAAAGAAGAGATCCAACCCATCATCCACAGAGAACGTGAGCAGATGGAGGTCAGACAGATCACCGAGAGGTTGCACGAGACAGAGATCCAGCCCACGCTGATCGAGAAGAGAGATCTCGCACCGGAAGTCAGAGAAGTGATGGTGGAGAGATCGGCGCCCATCCCGGAGAACATCGTCCTTCCATCGGTCAGCGTAGACGCCACACTTCGATCTGTCGAGACCCATGCACCCATCGTGAACGAAGTGTGAGTCTTTCCATGCATTTTTATAGAGAAGACACTGAGATGTCCATCAGAATCAAGAAGACAGTCATCGAAGAGGTGCAACCCGTTTTAGAGAAAGATGTCATCGTCCCCACCATCATCCAAGAGACAAAACCCATCTATGAGAAGATCGTCGAGGCACCTGTTCTCATCCGTGAAGAATTGCCCGTGAGAGAGATCACCAGAGAGAAGGTCATCATCGAGAGCGAGGTCCTCAAGGGAAAGGCTTCTCCTCTCCTCCTCTAAATTTTGAAATCACACAACTATTTATGAAGCGATAAAAGAATCGTATTGATTTATGGATTTCATGCTTTGTCCATTGATGTGCATCTCACCAGTATCACATGTTTGTCATATATCTAAATCCTCACCTCCAATCAAATCCAGACGTTCGACGCTGTGTTCTACTCTCTTTAGAGGCTGTGTCGGCCATTGGCAATTCTTATTCAAAATTCAAATTCTAAGAACGTCTTAATCTTTCACCGAACGGAAATGGTCTTCACCGAAAAACTTCCAGCTGGACACACCAACATCATAAAACCCCAACATCATCGCGCACAAACACGAGCGGGATGGAACTCATCGATCACAACGAGTGCGCCGTAGCCGATCGTGACCTGCCGTATCTCAATGGTCTACCCGCATCGAAGGTTTCCGATTACTTGCTGGGAAGAGATCGATCCTGGCTGACCGATTCAGAAGGTGCACGAGACGATACAACTCATAGTGTTCTAATCGACGTCGATAGGTGATTATGACGAGCTGGATGACGAGGACCTCTTGGAATATCTGGGACTGCCTCACGATGGTCGAACTCCAGTTCTATTGACGGATCTTCTTCCTCAACAGAACTCTTCTCTCATCAGCAGCTCTGCATTCCTGAAGAATAGTGGTCACATTTCATCCGTTGAAGCATCGGATCTCTCGCTGGACAGGTGAAAGACAACTTCATCACAACATCCGACTGAGATTGAAAGATCTCTCGATGTTTTAAGACAGAGCTTGGGTATGGTTGATGATGACGATGTGTTGATCGTAAAGCCAACTGAGGAGAAGGAGAAACAGACAAGATGTTTCATCTGTTTGGAAGACTTGGTCGATTGTGAAGATCCAACCACTGTGGAGGTAAACCATTAATGCACTTCCATCGTGTGATTCTGACTTTTCCAGGGATGCAACCACGTCTTCTGTCGAACCTGTCTCGCGAATTACATCGACTTCAAATCGAAAGACGCTCAACGTCTTTACCATCGAATCACATTGATCACCCGCGAATCACCCCAAGTGAGATGGATACTTGTCTGATTCGATCTCATCATCGAAGGTCGTGAGGGTCGAAGACATCAACGCTTACGGTATCTCTTGCCCTGCATCTGACTGCACTCATGTGATGCTCATCAATGAATTGGTACCCGTTGCAGAGATGTCCTCCATCCAGAGATTCCTCAACGTCTCTAGAAACCACACAGAAGACTTGGAACGTATCAAAAACTTGACGCCTATCAACGAAGAGAAACCTCGTGCGTATCTTTACAATCGTATCACATGATTCGTCCATCATCTCACGTCCGATCAGGTTGCTTCTGTGGTTCCCAAGACATCTACACCATTCGATACGGTCGACTCCGTTGTGCTCGGTGCCACGCTGTTTTATGTCCACAATGCATGGAGAGACATCCCCGATGGAGGGAATGTGGATGGGTGAGACCAACCAAAGGGCCCAAGTTTGAGGTGTTCAATTACAGTCAAAGAGTCATCCAGTGTCCGCGTTGTCAGATGGCGGTAGAGAAGAACGAAGGATGCAACCACATGACGTGTCGATGTGGAGCCCACTTTTGCTGGAACTGTGGAGAAGAGCAAGAGCTCAGCACTGTCTACCAGCACACGGGACGATGTACAACAAGCCGAGCGGAGGTCATCAAATTGAATGCATTCAAGGGTAAAAAGAGATACTGACGATCATCTTGTCTCTTTTTTGATGTCCGTCGTGATAGACGAACGATTTTATCCATTGCTCGTGTTATTGTGCGGCCCATGCGAATATTGACCTTTCTTTTTCACTCGGTACGATAACGCAAAATCACCATGGATACTCGTCTTCTTAACGCGCTTTTTTAAAAAGGTAAATAATCGCTTGGGCCGCACAATATAACAGAGGAGACAGTCTCACTTCTTTTGAAGATCATTCACCCATGATTACACGTCGATCGACCACAACGTCTCATCACATCTCGTGGGAGATGATCGACAAGTTGCAATGGAACGACTAGAAGAAACCCTGCGTGTGATTCTCCTCAATGAGTCGACCCGTTCTCTCTTCGATGTCGTACGTCCCAGCAGTTTGACCTCAACTTTTTCTCGTGCGTCCTTCCGGACTTTTGTAAGAGCACAAGCGGATGTTGTCTTGATCTTCATTTTCATCTGATGACAACGGTTGTTCTACCTCATCCAGACGATTCATGTCTTCTCCTGATGAAAGTAGAGAGGGAGATGTGCGCGTGTATTGTGTTCCGAAAAAATCGACAGCAGTGAGATTTGAACTCACCACCCTCCTGGGACCGGATATACTAGTTTCGCATCTACAATGACGAAATAAATACCGAAAAATCGAAACATTGGATATTCGTTCGAAACGCTTGCAGTATAAATTCTGAAAAATAATAGCGTGAAAGACGACGTTCAATAACATGATATAGCGGTGTAACATCTTCCAAAAAGCATGTCTTAGCATGTAAAAAAGACGACAGCAGTGAGATTTGAACTCACGCATCCGAAGATAGTAGATATCTATTTTTAGATTCGAGTCTACCGCCTTAACCACTCGGCCATGCTGTCTTGATGTGTGGTTTCTCTGTGTATAGTATATGTAACCCAAACATAATATCAGAAAGAAGCTGACCACAACTGATGGCATTGTGGGCAGATTGTCAAGGACACACTTTCGCACAGTGGACACAACTCAATGACACATGCAGTGGCCAAACTCACCAGACTGAGCAGGACACCACAAGTCAGTGGTGTAAGGGACTAAACATTTCAATTAGCTTGACATTCAAGCTTGGTATGCTCACAAAGTTGTCAAGGACCAAAAGGTAAACCATGACATGTGTCAACTTAAAGCCAAGTCCTGCCAAAGGTCCTCCCTGCTGACAAGAAGAGGCCTTTGATCTTGAAGCAGATCTAGATGACACCCTCTCAATGACTTCCTTACCTTCATTGTATCACTGCAATTCAATGGACAAAATGCAACGGAAGAACTGAATCAGGTAACCATTGACAGCTTTGACACAAAATGATCATCATGTGATGCAAAGTGACAATTCTTCTCTTTATTTGCCCTCTTTGTGTGGTGATCACCTGTGACCAAACATCTGTTGAAATAACATCTCAACCTATCTCTGTCAGTTTTACCTTCACACATGACTCTTCTCACTCTCTCATCATCTTCATCTCCTTCTTCTTCATCATCACCGTACATGTCACCATCTTCATCGTCATCGTCATCATCATCATCATGTCCGTGATAGTGTCCTCCGTATTCGTCATCTTCCTCATCATCTTCCCAATCATCCATCTCATCAGAAAATACCCTGTCCATCATCAACATCCATCGATCATCAATCACATGAGTCATCAATCACATCACATCACATCAATCACATGAGTCACAACACATCACAACACATCACAACACATCAATCACATGACATGACATGACATCACATCATGATCTTCACCTGATTCTGGATACGGTGTTCGATGCAGGTAGTTCACCCCATTCGACCGTACGGATGAACCTCTGATCGTAGGTCACATCGATGATGTCCTCCTCTGAATTGTAATCCATCGCAGCCAGTGGACCACTACCGTTGAACTTTGATTCCGAGCCAAAGTAACAAGAGATCGTGGGCCTCACCGCTGGCTTCTTATTTCTGGGTAGATCCTTCTGTTCCTATCTACAATGAGCCAACGGAAGAACGGAAGAACGGATAATCGGAAGAACGGAAGAACGGATAATCGGAAGAACGGATAATCGGATGAATGTACCTTGAGGACACCGCAGTTGTTGCAGAAGGGGTCAGTGGATGGTACTGGATGAGTGCAGTGTGTGCAGATGTGATCGGATGGCTTAGGCTTGGCGCTGCACATCTCTTCTCCGTCGATGTGATGCTGATCTTCTATGAACTGTGATTGTGTCACGACCCGATGATGATGATGAGGATTGTGTCATCATGATGAGCAAGATCGGCAGATGATGCTGCTGATGAATACAATATCGTCATCAGCTGATGATACGTGATGAGATCGTGATCACCTCCACTTGATCGAACGAGAACTTGAAATTTCCCACGCTCGTCCCCAATTTCTGGATGACCTCCCCGTAACTCTTCATCCCCTCCATCTGCGGCTACCCCGGCGTCACGAATATTTGCGACGCCTCCCTCACCTTCCCCGTGACATCCGGAGGAAAACTCAGCACCGCCTTCACTTGTTGGGTTGTCTCTATCAATAGTCTCTTGAAGCAAGTGTCGTCTCTTAAGCTTTCGATCAAGTGTGGTCTCAGTTCTTCATAATCGATGTCTTCAGTCGGTGTGAAATTTGCGTCACATAAGAGGTAGCTGGGGGAGGAGGGTGAGTGGCGAGTTGTAGTGCGGGGTCACACCTGTGGAGGACGGGGATGGTGTCGCAGTGGACTCGGGTCTGGAAGGACCGTACAGTTTTGGCGGGAAAAGTGGGGCCGGTGGCAGAGTGTAGATCATGGATCCCTCTCAGGTACATCGATTTGAATGCCTCCCCTGTCTCTATCAGTCTCCGATTTACATTTCTCCTTTTCATTTGTTCTTCATTTCAAATAAATCTCTCTTATTCTTCTCATCTATATCGGATCGATTTATATCTTCTTCTCCCTTCTACATCTGATCTATTTCTTCTCTATTTCTCATCTTCAAACTCTATGCCACTCACCTTCAGCTTGCATCATGGCTGTGATCATCCTCTCGATCTCGATCGTCTCTGCCATGATGAAATATCTTCCTTGTGTAGATATCTGCTCCCCAGGTGTGAAATCTCTTCGTAATCTCCAGCTGCAGCGCTCTTCGGCAGTTACGCATACACGGCGTGTGTAGATGGGAGGGGAGACGTTCGTATCGAAGACCAAGAGACTCATATCATCTTTCAATCTGTCGATTGTGAATCGATCGTCTTTACTCTCGATGTGTTCGGTTCATCATGTGATGATCATGCAGCATGTTGGTGATCATGCTTCATGTGATGATGTGATGTAGACATCATCATCATCAGGTCGGACGTTCACGTTGTGATGGATGGACTCACTCGTAATAGATCATTCCCTTGATGTCCTTCACTTTCACGTCCCATCTCATGAACCTTCCCGCCTTGAACTTTTGTACCAACTGGTCCAGAATCTACATCGCGTCAGATCTCTCCTTCTCTTTTTTCATATTTTCTCCAACTATTTTCTCCTATCTCTTTCGATTCTATATTCTCCGTAATTTCCTCACCTTCTCTACTTCTTCTTCTCCCTTCGCTCCACGGTTGGCCGTCTGTGCGTTCAACTGCTCTGCCTTCTCCACGCAAAAGTAAAAGTGAAAGAGAGAAGTGGCAGGATCGTATTTCAACCTCGTCTGGCCCTCGTAATCGTGATCAGGCGACCACTGACCCACTCGAATTCTTCCCAACGGAATTCCGGGCTGATATTTCGATGAGATCTACGGTGGTGTGTCACTCACCTGAACCCAATCGTCATGAATGATCTTGTCTCGATCGCGGCGGTAGTGTAGATCCTCGTCCCACGTTACGATCTCCTGAATGGTTCGTCAGATGCAGTGAGACAGCGTGTGGGGACGATGGACATCGATTGGATGGGAGAGGAAAAATTTTCTCTTCGTTCGGTTGATCATACGATCGATGCCGCTTTCGTGTGGATGTGAAGAATAAAAGTGAATAAAATGTTCTCGTGAATTCACCTGATCCATGTCATCGTTCCAGAACGGAGCCATCTGGATGACTCTGCATTCGCAGGAGTAAGACATGCGATCCTTCCACTCGACCTCTCACCTGGCTTTCTTCGTCTCCAGTAAGCTCTTGCATCGATCGTGCATTTCCTTTGGAAACGTCACGTTCGGTAGACGATTGAGGGTGGGGCACTGAGACACTGCTCTATCTAACATGGCTTTCGAAGGCTGAGACGGGTGCAGCCACTTCTGTTCGATGGCGTTCTGAAGAGGTGAGATCTCGTGTGGATTCATGCGATGGACGAGATGGATGCATCTCTTGCGTTCATTGTGATGGAGGGATGGATCACCTTGATGTCTTTGATCACGTGGGACAGAGCGGGTTCTTTGTGGGCTGCTGCCACCTGAAGAGTCAGATGAGAGAGATGTGGATATGAGATCGATCACTTGATAAGATGGAGCGGCCATGATGGCTTGGAAGGTATCGACGAAGAGGGCACTGTTGAGATTGCTCAAGATGGGCTCCCAAGTTTCGGGAGAATGCATGCTCTCCTGAATGAACATCAGGAGAGGACGATCGGGCGATATGTGACACACGTGAAAGAGATGGTGGATGGCATGATATTGAAAGTCTTCATCGTCCTCGTCATCATCATCGAATCCTCCGCCCATCATCGCTGCAAAGAGATCTTCCATTCCACCTGTCGATTTATCACTGACAAACTCGTATCATTCCATCGAAGCGAAAGAAACTCACGTGGCATGCCTTTGGGAACGTTTCCACGTGCGTGAGAGTGTCCGTGAGAATGGGAGTGATCATGGCTGTGCCCGTGACCCCCACAGGGACCATGTCCATGACTGTGCGAATGATCGTGTGAGTGATCGTGACTGTGATTACTGCTCGTACTGGGCTTCTCTTTGGGAGCTTGTTTGGGTGCTTGCTCCTGCACCTCAGGTTCTGATTTTGGGGGATCATTCTTGTGCTTAGGCTTGGCCTTCTTCTTGTTTCCACCTTTCTTCTGTCCCCCTTTTGCCATTGTTGCTGATGACGATGATCGATCCGACAGCCGATAAATTTTACCATCTACAACGGTCAATTTGCAATGAGCAGCGTCACGGGCCAAGTGTTGTACATAGGCGAAATTATGGTTAGATAAAGAGACGAAGATTAGCCGTCCTTCCTGAACTGGACGAGTGATTTATCAGACTATTACTGGACAGTTCCTTGCGAGAAGTTGCAATGTAAACCAAAGACTTCGATGTCGTTTAGGGAGCCTTGAAAGAAGCAACATTTGTCGTGAGGACATCCCAATCTAGAGTTACTCGTAGGCCACTTCGATCTTTCATGTGTTCATTTTTGGCCCCTACTTTTTCCTTGACTTTGACCACTGACCATTGACCGCACCCTCGGTTAGTTAGCCGTGATGTTCACGTGAGTTACCGAGAATATGTCAGTCAATGGTCAAGGTCAAGGTCAAGGAAAAAGTAGGAGCCTCATTTTTCGATGAAATTTTGCCACACGCATTTTGACAATTGTCCGCGGACAATTGATTACCTTTTTTACTGGTTAGAAATGTCAACGTCTCTTCATCGTTAGAATTCTAGACAACGATCGTCATTCTGACCATACAGAAACCGCACACCCTCACTCAGTGCAACATGAGAAGCCAAGTCCTCTTCTGCTTTATCCTCTGCCTCTCTGCTGCTTCGGCTGGAGTCTTCACGTGGAACACCACCTTACCAGGATGTTCTGCTTCGATTGGATACATCGACTTTAACACGGCAGCATGCTGGAATGGTGGTGGGTTGGTATGTAGACGGATGACTCACCTAATCATCATCTGACGGAACGCAGGCCCCATCTGTTCGAGACACAGCTGTCATCTCCCTCAACACATTCTCCTTTGGAATCTCCATCTCATCCGATATCAGCCTCGCTCGTCTCACGATCCGAAACTCTCTCGTGATGATTTCGGCCGGCGGTACGAATGTGACATTACATGTTTGTCTTCAAAGTCTCACACGCAATAGGTCTCTTCTATCTCTCTCTTATTGGGAAAGCTCATCTTCAATACGACTACTGCCAACCCTTCTTCCCTCATGGCGATGGGTTCCACCGTCTCCACCCTCTCACCCAGTCTGTCCTTGAATAGTCTGAGATTCGTAAACGCGTCGCTGGATGTGAGCAGCCTCAGTCAATTCACCCTAGACTGTCCTTCCGTATCATTAGAAAGGAGTTTTACCATTCTAGCACCGACGACACCCGTCCGGATCACATGGATCTTGTGTGTCTTCCATCTCCATCTGCCCCGTCACCGCTGACACGAGACAGTGATTCCATGCTCATCAACGGTAACATCACAGAGACCCACGCAGTCCATCACGTCTACACATCGAACACGAACGCCACCATCACCACCAAAAACTATCCCCTCAGTAGCAGCGGGCCCCTCTACCTGTGGAATTCTCAGTCCACCGTTCACTTCTCTTCGCTCGAATATCTCCTTCAAGCACCACAAGTCATCTTGGCCGAAACCGTCACTTTCAACAGCAGCAGCTCGCTCACCTTGAACGAGACTTCCTCGGGGACCCTGCCGACCATCGACGCATCATCATCATCGTTGAACTGGTCCACTGTCGTCTTTGGTATCGAAGATGTATTCCCATACTACCAGAGTGAGTCTCCGTCGAGAAGAAAGATTCACGTGATGCAACAGTGAATTTCACCCTCGTCATCGCGAAGACATTGAACGCCGATCCTTCTAAGGTGACTGTGCAGCCGAGCAACGGTGATACCAGTTGTCAAGGCCCCGCCGATGTGATGGGTAAGTTGGCGTCGGGCACACGTTGGTGATACTGACTCGATCACAGTCGTGAACGGATAGAGTTTAGTTCTGTACCTCGCTGCTTATGCGGTGAAACCGGTGCAAGATTTCAAGGTAGTGAGAGGCAACACGCCCGATCTCGTGAATGTAACTTTCACTCCCATAGTCGGATGATGTCTAGATGGTCTCTTTTGCATCTCACGATGGTGAAGATATCGTTAAATTGATGTCATTGCAGGTGAGATATACTGTATCAGACGACAGTCATAACAGTAACATCCACACACAATTGACCGACACCACCACCGGCACTCACGTCTACTCTTTAACCTTCGATTATGACATGAAGACGGGATACCCTCCATCGGATGTGTGGCCCGATATCCTGCCCCTCTCTGAATCAAGACCTCAGTCGATTCGACACATCCACCCATGCAGACCATCATTAGAGGTGTTCTACAGTGTGGATCTCTACCATCAATGTCGACACCTTGTTGCAGATCTTTAACCCTTCCTACGTCGCCAAAGTGCCCGGGACCCGCGGACGTGGCCGATGAATGAAGACACTTACACTCTCGATCTGACTCTCCTCAGTGGTGAATGGACCTGATGTGATTGCATCATCTGCAGCTCTGACTCCGTGCGATATTCATTTAGTCCTGTCTTTTTCTTCGATGAGATTTTCGTCACCGATGATCTCGAAATTGTCAGCACGAGGTTGATCATCAGAGACGAAAACTCCATGAATAAAAGCGTCAAAAGTGGCTTTGAACGCACCATCACTGTCCGACACATGGTTCTCAATGGGATAATAATGGAGGTGCAATATTGTAGACTGTTTATTGTATGCGATTGAATCCCTGCGATACAGGCATGCTGATCCACATGCTCGACGGGAAACTGCACGGTAACGTTGACAGAGTCAAGGGTAACGCTCGAGCCGGTGTTCCACAGTGTCAGAGGTGAAGCACAAGTATTGGACATGGTGATGATGGCAGTCGAAAACTTGGCACGGTATCAGTGTGAGATCGCGGCGGTTTCTGCGATATTTCCAGAGATCGACATGCTGTCACTGTCGTGAAGTCAGGTGAGGATGTTAGTTGTTAATTGATACTGACAAGTGCCATGTGATCAGAGGTGTCTGCACGGTCAACCCGCTGTCTTGAACGAATACGGAGGGACAGAAGAGATCCAAAGTGTATTGGATACCGAGGTAGAGCATTGCGTTCGAGAAGATGAGCTGGCCGACGGACAGCGTGCTCTTCATGATCGGCACGAGAGCAGAACCTCCATAGAGTGAGGTGGAGGAAGAGGACGGAGAATCCGTGTTGTAGGTGAGCTGAGATCGATTGACCAGCGTGATGGAAGTTCTGCACATCAGTTATGGTGGACACGTTCGAAGGGTTTAAATAAACACATCCGCAGTGGTTCGATATGTGTCGTCCGTCCCTTACATATCCTCGGATTGAATGACTCTGTCGCGATATGGAGGTAAGATCCCATCTCTCAAAATCCCACATGGAATACTCCATTCAAGATTATCACATTCACATTTTCGCATTCACATATCAAGACATGGGGTGTGAATACATCAAGCTCTTTTCGAAGGAGGAAGAAGAGAAGATGGAGGCCAGACCTCTACCAAAGATTCACACCGGTAATCTCTTGAAGGTGATCTCTCTCAACGTTCTCCCTCGTGACCAATGATCCGATCGTCCTGCACATCAAATCGGTGGACGAACCATTCAAGTTGATGGATCCGATCCCATCAGATACACTGAAGGGTGCGTGTTAGATGCTGAAGCTGTACAGCCGCCATCGACGATGCGGAGAATATCATGAGAGAAGGAAGAGTGATGTTGGACATCGGAATGCACATCGAGCTGTGCAGATGAGATCGTATCAGCGGTTCATTCTCTTCCCATCGCAGTCTATCGTTCACACCGTGCTGAATCGAAATGAGGTTCTTAACGGCTTGCTCGAACATGGATTGCCTCTCACAAGGCGTCGATATTTCTTCCGTTCTCTTGACTGATTCTCCAACCAATCTACTTCCGCACAAGGAAGAGAAGACGAGTTTGAAGGATCTCATCCATCCCTCCGGTGACCACCTCACCCTCATGAACGTATTTCGCCGATTCCAAACGAAGAAGAACAAGATGCAATGGTACATCGACGTGCACCTCGATATCGATATCCTACGAGAAGCCAAGCATGTGGGTCGACTCTTCTTCGTATTGTTCAACTGGGTCAGAACAAAGAGCGCATATTGGACAACCTGCTGCGAGCTCGATTCAACACTGCGGATCTGAACAGACAAGACGAAGACCGATCAGATGCAGTCATCAGCGCCCTGTGTGCTGGATACTTTCACCGAGTTGGGATGGCGAGAAGTCCCGGAGTCATCGATCACAGCTTCACTTGGCTGATGGATACACAGAGGAGAGAGGAGGTGAAACATGAAGCTCACGATGATCATTGAAGTGGACAGACGATCTCAAGGATAAGAGACTTCTCACAGCAGCATCAACCGTTAGAAGAACTAGGGATTGAGTGTTCATGCGGAAAATCAAGCATTGAATCACGTGGATGAGGTTTCTTTTCGTTCGAGAGTTTCGTTCTAATGGACGATCAGGTCCAACTGAAGCTCGACGCGGGCCGTCCCTGTGGTTCGTCGAACCGGACGTCAACCTCATACTGTTCAGCAGTGGAATCATCACCGATAAACCACACAACAGAACGATCAAGATCAATCTCGTCACGAAAGTAACACCTTCTCAGTTGGAGAGGGGTGCCTCAGAATGGGTGAATGATCGAATCTCGATAGATTTGACTCACGCTAGAGCAGTGTAAGATGTCCGATTTCAAGACGATGTACGACGCCCACAAGCGAATGACACACAAGATACCGTTGACATCGGCCGAGCGGCCTCATTTCCTGCTCAACCGAGGAGCGGTCATCAAGAAGTTGACGAGGCGATACGAGGGTAGCATCATCAGCATCAAAGACGATCACATCGTGATGAGCTGCCCTTCTGCGATGTCACCCATATTGCAAGCCAAGATTGAACGGGAGAAGGGTCAAGCTGAAGAAGAGTTCGTGATGAATATTCCAGATCAAGTCAACATGGGTGAATTCTTTGGTAAACAAGGTAATACGACAGCAGAACTTAATTGGTTAACGATCTCAGGTCACAGAATCAACGGGATCAGAACGGAGTTGAGTGAATTTGCAGAGCAAAGCACGGGAGAGAAGAACAATCTGCTGATCAAGGTGTGGCCGTTCGTCAGTGATCATCTCACCTCCCCAGGGTCCTTCCGACAAGAAGAGACAGATACAAGTCGTCATTCGAGGGAGAGCCAAGACCATCGCATCTATCCTCCTCTCTCGCATTCAATCTTACATCGAGAGCTTCTGCTCGAATCAACTCGCCGTCACGCAGATCACGGGGACGAATACAACAACGGGACAGCACCTTCGGGAGAGACTCGCTTGCCTCAGCAACAACAAACCACCCACTGATTGGAACACCAGGGACGAAGGCATGTTGCTCATCGCTCACATCATCATCTGGCAGACAGACAGCAGCATCTACGGTGGCTTTCTACGAGATTGGATCGTGAGTGGTCGATCGGCAGTGGACATTGAGGTTCACGTCGGCGGTCAGCCAGATGTGGTGTGTTACGGCGGCGGTGATAATTCAAACTCAAGTATCTGCAGATCAAGCAGAAGATCGTCGATTCACTGAGGCACACGAACATCAGACTCTTACAAGAAACGAAACCAACTGCTTATCTCGTCAACGTCAAATTTGGAAACAAATCGTGGGACGTGACAGTGGACCTAGTCCAACCTCACTTGATCAAGAATCAGAACAAACCCTACGTTGACAGTGATGTCGGCAATATGGAGTTCAACAAGACTCAATTCCTCCACAAGAAGGTGTGTGGTCATTTCTATTCAACTGACGTTCGCAGGTACACGAAGCGGGTGGAAAAGATTATCCGATCCAAAAATGCATGAGTCACGCACAGAAGAAGTTTGTCTTTCTTTATAACTTGAAGGACGACGTCAACACGTGCAGCAAGAGGCTGAACAAATATTTTGAGAAGGGATTCGTCTGTCTCTCTCCATTAGATCTACACCCGCCATCGTCCCAAAATACCAGCACCTGATGAAACCGAAAGAGAAGTACAGGAGAGAATGGTGGAACATGTGAAGATAAAGTGATCGACGACACATCCTTCGCATCACATTGTCTGTCGCGTCATGCAATTGCGTGCACGCCGACACCTTCCTCCCCCGGGATCTTTGAAAAAATTTGGGTGGGGCCCTAAGCCCCATGCCTACTACACTTGCGTGTCGAATAAGTCTAAAGAAGACTGTTTCGTCCTTGTACAGGGAAATGCTAACCTTCTCTCGGCTTCACATTACACGTCCGTAAGATATAATGTATCGAGGTCGACCTCGGAAAAAACAGAGAGTGTCACATTATGGGAGCGACAATGAACGACGGACGGCGATGCGATTTTCTTTCGATCGTGAGACACACCGAGTGAGATGGAGAGTGTTCTCGAGGATTTAGATGATGGGGATGGAGGTTCGAAGGAGTTTTACGGCCATCGGAGGACGCATATACAAAAGGGGGTGAGTCATATCACAAGGGAGGAGTTGTAACGCTCATGTTTATTTATAATCTGAAGTCCGTCGAGTCAAAACTGGAAAGCAATCGTCCGATAGCGGATCCCTAATCGTCTCTGTCACCTGCCCGATCATGAGATGGAGTGAAGAAAGGACTCAGCCTCACCCGAACCGTTGAGGGCATCGAGGAATTGCTGAATGACTTCCATCTCGTTGACCACCATGGTCAGACTATGTTTCGTGACCGCAGACACCAACTCCGATTTGGTCGAATTCTGCCGTGTGCGCAGCTTGAAGGCTCTCCTGTACTTTCGCAGTGCAGTTACGTCTAACATAGTGAAATCGAGTGTCTGTATGCATTAGGATAATGTAATCCTATCCTTCACCTTGGGCTCTCCCTTCCTCTTCTTCTGTCCTCTAACGTTCAGAAAAGATGCATCCATGTTCTTCTACGCGATGTTCGTTTGCTTTCCTCGCCCCAGATGGATGACAGCACAAACAACTCGCCAGTGAGGAAAAATATCACAAAGATTCTTTATCATTCTCTACACAAGCTGTCCGTCACTTTTCTCCTCTATACATCTTCCTTGTCACTATCATCAGTCAGTCACACGACCATGCGCTTCTATTCGTCATATCACCTCTAATGGTTTGACTCTGGTTCCTCCCGTGAGAGGTTTCTGCATCGTCTTTTGACCTTTCAGGGTTGAGCTGGGAGACAGGGGAGGCCGGATGGCCGTGATTGGTCCTTGATTGATGACAGGAAGTGACTTCAGCTCTAATTTGGCAATCTCATCTTGCAGATACCTGTCTCGTCATCAGCACGATGCGAGAATCCTTTTCCTCTCACCTCGCTTCTTCCTCTTGTTGCTCGATTCTGTCCTTCAGTTTGCGAATGCGAACGATGTCTCCCATGTTGGTTGTCTGATGACCCGTTGAACTCCTGTATGAATCAGCAAAGATACGATGGCGACGACAAATTGAAGTCACTCACTTTGCTGTTGCAGGGGGACCGTTGTATGTTGGACTGCCTGGTGTTGCATGCATTTTCCTAGACACTTGAATCGATAGGATCCTCTGCCTCTCTTGTACAGAGTCTTTCAGCGTCACGAGAACGTCCTTCAGCTCTTCGTTCTCGTTCTGTTTCTCAGAGATGAGCCGTCTCAGCTTGGCGTGAGCCTTCTGCTTCTCTTGAATCTTCGATTCGTGCGTCTTATTACTGTGTTCGATCCTCTTCTCTAATCGAGCGATCTCGGTGGCGTGTTGGTCTTCGTCTCCACCTTTGATCATCTCTTGCAATTGTTTTGTGACACGCAACAGTTGAAAGTACTTCGTCTCTTCGATGAGGTCCTCTGAAATCATGTCGTATTTCTTGTTCTCCCACTTCTTCTGACGAATCGATTTCTTCGTGTTCTTCATGTCCTTCAGAAGATTAACCTTCTCCTTGCCCAGATTGCGGATGATGTCATTCAGGTGTTCGATCTCAGATCTAGAAGGTGTCAGGTTCGTAGTATGAAAGAGTCCCACCTGTGGATGAGAGCACTGTTATTGTAATCGGTCACGACCGCTGATTGTTCTACTTCGACTTGTCCTTGCTTCAACTTGTACAGTACCTCCAAATTTGTGGTGTCCAGCAAGCTCGATGCGTTGAAGTCTCTGTACTCCTGCAGGAGTTCCTCAAACTTATCCGCCATCGCTCGGTCCCGCTCCACCAATTGATCGTGAAATTTGTTCATCTCGTTGATAATACCCAATGTCTTTCTCAACTCTGCCTCCTTCTCTATCTTCTGATTTCTGTTTGCAAAGTCAGATCGAAAGAATGGAGAAGAGATGATGTCACCTCAGAGTGATGAAATTGTTCCATGCCGCATCGTCTGTGCCTTCGAAACGGTCGTTCACTGGATCGACGGCAACGTCAACGAAGGTCTTGACGTTATCTAATTCGGCAAATGGATCTGGATTCTCTGATGGTGTAGTATCTGAGCCAGGGTGAACCGCTAATGCTAGAGGATTGTTCTATCAAAGTGAGTCTGATGACACACAAAAGAAATCTCTCACGATATTGGCGTAAACGGCCACTCTAGATCGTTTCTTGAACAATTTCATGGCAGCTTCTGATCTCTCCTCGAAATCTCGATCAAAGTCTTTCTTCACGGCCCTCTCGAACGCCTTGTCGTCGTTCTGCATCTGCTCGTACTTGTTCTTGAACTGTTCTAATTGTCGCTTGTACTCAGTGACTCGAGTGGTGGTCTTGACTTTCTCTTGTTTCAGTTGTTGTAGTTGCTCGACGAGAGAGGAAGACTTCTTGTCTCTCTGTTCCTGCGTGAATGTCAGTTGTCATGATATGAGATGCATCATTCTGTACCTCTGCGCTGAGGAGTGTGACTAATTTGATGATTTTCAGCTCCTCTTCGAAGATGGCTTGATCGGCCGAAATCTTTTTCAGAAACAGCTTGGACAGCTGCTCGTCGAAGAAGGAGCAGATCTCAGTGATCTGTCCTTGCAACTTTTTCAGCTCGGTTTCTAACGCCTTCTTGTGTTTCGATCTCTCTTCCTCCAGGAGCTCGACCTGGCGGAATCAATCCACAAGCTTCCATCTCATCGTCTCTCACCTTCTTCTCGAAAGCACGAAGTTCTTTGACTTCCTCTTCTGACATCTGCGCCTCCGGTTTGTTCAGATGTTCCGGCTTCATCAATTCTTCGTCAAAGTTGTGAGCTGCCGTTCGACTGTCGAGCGTTCCACCCATCATGGTCTATTCTCGTTCAGAAATGCCATGGAACAGATGATCCTTCACCTTCAGGCCTCTGTCTCCCCATTCACCTCTATCTTTCTTGCCTGTGGTCTCTCCCTGGTGATTCTCGATGCCCGTGATGCCTTGATTTCCCTCTTTCGATGGCTTCTCGGCTTTGATCTCTGATTCTTGCACGGTGAGCACACGATCGGGAACCTCATCATCGTCCAAAGAGGGATGGAAGATGTCGATGACTTCGCCTAGTTCCTGCGATATCTCCAGCATCCTGTCGTTCTTCTCCTCGATCTTGAGCATCTCTGAACTCTTCAAGTCTAAGACATTTTCGACCTGGTGATATGTCAGCCATCGGGTGATCTTCGTCTCTCACCTCTCGGTTGAATTCTTGCTTCTTCTGATAGATGATGAATTCGAGCAGAGTGATCTGGGTGAACTTGCGGTGTGGAGTGTGGAGATCGAAAGGATGATAGAGTAAGTCCTTCACTTTACCAGAGAAAGTCTCTTCCTCTACCAAATCGTCGACGGAATTGGCCGTAGAGTCTTTGATCTGTGACGAGTCAAGCGATGCGGTGATACTTCACGTTACCTGTTGGTTGTCTCTGCCATCTTGATGTTTGTGGAGCTGCAGCTCCATCTCGCGGATGGATTGTCCCACCGGCATTCCGTTAGGGTTCCCACAGTTGATGCTGAGGCGAATGGGTTCGGCAGTGACTCTGGTGTTCTTCCTGTGCCTCAATTCACGGAGTTCTACCCTCCTCTGCAACTGAATCTTCTGAAAGATGGAGATCATCTTCTTGTCGCGTCGTCTCAATGGATAATTCGGCACCTATCGCTCTCAGTATTGGTTCTCAAATCGGTTATGCAGTTCTTACCTCTATTGTTTTCTTCAAGCCTTTAACGATGATGGCCTGAGCCTCCATGGAATCCCATACTTCGGCCTATGCATTCGTCAATCGTGATATTCAAATACATATATATCCCACCTTGATACGAGCAGCCAGTAGACTCTTCGCCGTATTATCATTGACAACAGACTCTTTCAGAGCTTTCACTTGCTTCTCCCCCTCGGCTAGCAGACGGTTCCTCTCATTAACATCCACGATGAGTTCGTGATAAGATAACTTTTCTAATTCGGGCGCAATGTCGTTCTTGAAGACGATGTCTTCGATCTGTGCCTTGAGAGCTTGCAACTCCTTCAGTTGTCTGGCCTGCAAATCCTCCGCCCTCTTCTGTTTGATGGCATCATTAGTCGCCCTTCTCATCTCCACGATCGTCATCTCTTCCGCAGTTTCTGGTAGGTCAGTGATCTGAAGCGTGTCAGTGAGAATTTCCCACGGTATACCACTCACTTTTCCCAGATCTGCATACGTTGGAGCGATCCACTCGGTGTTAGGCTGAGGTGGCGTCCCCTGAACCGTTCTGACGAACATGGTCGAGCCACGGCAGGAGATGATGTAAGCCGAATCGAAACTGAAAGCGGCGCAGGTGACGCCTCCCTGCGTGTGGTGGTGACCTTGGAGCATAATGGACTCGCTCAGATTGGAAATAGGCCTCTGCATGACACCATCGCTGGCGCCGGTGATCATCCATCGACAGTTGGGTGAGATCTGTATGCTGTTGGCCGGTTTCATGTGAGCTTCAAATGGTCAGCTACACGGAGAAGTCTGCAGGATGTCACCCTTCCACTCGTCTTTCGGCGGGGCGATGTCAGAGTCATCCATCAGATCGGGATCGCCAGTTCTCTCTGGCATGGAATATCTCTTCATCTTCTTATCTGTGGTTACCGTGAAGAAATGTTGTTTCTTCGCAGAAGAGTTTGAAGCTCTGGGGTCGGCCACGATGGCCAGCGGCGTCCACTGCAACTTCAAGAGGCTCTTCTGCACTTCCTTGTTGCTCAGCTGAAAGTTTTTGAAATCTGAAAGATTGAGAAGATGTTCACCCTCTCGTTAAAATTCACCTCGATTCTCTTCTCGCAAAGATTCGAAATTATAATCTGGAACGGCGATACGGAAGACATCACCGTGATCATGATCGACAGCGATGAAGAGATGCGAATTCGAATCGTCAGCGCTGCCCCACGACAAAGAGAGTACCGGGCCAGGGAAATTGATGTACCCTATGATATTACAACTGGGTTGTGAGATGTCTATGAGGTAGACCTGTAGTTGTCAGGAGGATTCTCAAATATTTAGGGCGTCATCTCACCGTGTGATCAGAACCACCGGTCGCTAATATATTCCCTTTGGGGTGAAAAGCCACACAGTTGATCTTATCCTTGTGAATTTTGATCCTGTGGATGAGGACTGGCCGACTGCTATTGTGCATCTCCACCATTCTCAACATACCCGATTTGGATCCCACAGCTACCAAGCTAGATGTCGGACATATCTATGTCGATATCAGATCGTGAGGGATGCTGAGACGGATCACCGATAGGCAAGAGAGAGGAGAGTGGAATTGGAGCTTAGACAAGCAGATCTGAAGCTTACTACCCTTCTGGTAGTCCCAGATTCTCAAACTTCCGTCGTCTCCACAAGTGACCGCCAGGTGTTGTAAGGATAGAGTGGCGACATCGGTGATATTACCCTTGTGGAACTCGATCACCTGCCTCCGATCAGTGATCGATCGTCATGATTACGATGGTCACTCACTCTCTCTAACTTGTGTGAGACTGGCATTCCATTGCTCGATAGGGATGCTGTCTCCAGGGTGATACCCGATGTTCCAATGAGTAAAGTCTTCCAGTCGTACGACATGGACAGACCGACGACCTCGTCGGCAGCTTGTAGAGAATACTCGGAAGTTCCCGTCTGCAGAGATACCCAGTGAATACTTCCTGAAGCGGTACCGCAAATGACATGTGTTTTCGTTACCAGCTGAAGATGTCGTCAGGTGATGGCGATGATGACAATCTCACCATCTGAACGATGGAACTGTTGTCGACGGACAGTGTGGCCAGTAACTGAGAGCTGTTGGCATCGTATTTGAGAAGCTGGCCGTTGTTCGCACTGCAGAAGATCTGCCCGTATCAGGTTAGATGTTCACTATCTCTTCACCTTGTTATCGGTGGACCAGATGTGAGATCGAAAGTGTGTGTTTTTATCGTTGACATTCTGCGTCGTGTGCGTTCTATCTGTCTCCTTCGCCCTCTGTGTGTTGATGACAGAGAGGTCAGCCTCGTTCTCAGTCAAGTTCTCGTTCAGATTATCGACCTTGCACAGTCAGTACGGATATCTTACGTCTAAATCCTCTCACCTTGAAGAAAATCAACTTTCCATTACCCGAGACACAGATCTGATTGTTGCTCTTAGGATTGAAAGAAAGCCAAAAGTCAGAATTGAACAGGGAGAATGGGATGCTGATGCGTGTGCGAAAGAGGAGAGCCTGCGTCTCACAACTCCAGACAGCGAGGAGACTATCTGGAATACTAGTGATGGCAGTGATGCGAGTACCATCGCGAGAGAATGCCAAGTCGTTGATCTCTGTCTCTCCCACACCTGAACGATGGCGTCAGTCGATCTTTCGCGTGTCGACGGATGACCCACTCAGAATGTGAAAAGCCAACGTGTGGGTGAGACTACTGCACACATAGATGTGACACGTCGGTGATCTCTCCGAGTAAGCGTACAGCTTGGTCTTCTTGTTGTAAGTTAACGGACCGATTCCGTTGCCTAAACCTGGAATGGTCTTTGCGACCCCACTCTTGAAGGACATTACTCTGATGATATCATCAACCTCATCTCGTTGTCGATCCGTGACTCGAATGGTGTGGATTCGTTCAACACACCTGAGAGAGTTGCCATAGGGAGTCAATACCACATCATCTCCAATGTAATGGATGGTCGTTCCACTATAACCGACAGACGTGATCTCTCTGCTCATAATGCTATCATAAGTGTTTCGATTCGTAGATATGATACAGATAGGTTAGCGAGAACACTGACCACGTGATGATGTTGATGGTGAAAGTAGACCTATATTTGGAAAATGTGTCACAAAGAAATAAAACTGTGCTGTGATGCGATGAAGTCAAGACAACAGAAATGGCGGGAGGGACTGGAACGTGGTTACTGCTCATCTTGTCTGCTTCCATGTTGATTCGTTATGCGATATCATTATGGCCTTATAGTGGTGAGACTACGATGTATATCCACGAATGGACTCTAGATCGACTCACGAACATGTGGCTGACGATCCCATTAGGAGCAGGCAAGCCACCCATGTTTGGAGATTACGAAGCACAGAGACATTGGATGGAGATCACCAATTCGATTCCCCTCTCCGAATGGTAACCGATTTCTCTTCGTTCGTCTGACCTGCTCGCAATTCTGAACAGAAATCAACAGGTATCACAATACGACGAGGAACGATCTCCATTATTGGGGATTAGACTACCCACCGCTGACTGCCTATCACAGTTGGCTCTGTGGTAAAATGTAATTCCTCACATTTGATGATTGAGAATCACCATTCACCATCGAACAGAATAGGACATGTCGAACCCGAATCTATGGCGTTATACAGCTCACGTGGCTATGAGACGTCCAGCAGCAAATTATACATGAGATTGAGTGTGCTTCTGTCCGAGATGGTCGAGACGCCACATTACAGATGAAAGACTGACACACCCCAGATATCTTATATCTTCCCACTCGTCATCTTATTTTTAAGAGATACCAACGCGAAGACATCTACCACCAACACGTTCGAACACAGTGAGACCATCCATCTCTCTTGACAGGTGATTCACATGAGGTTTCGCTGACATCGACAGACGTGAGGAGGTTCTCTCCTCTCTTTGTCGCTCTCATGCAACCTGCTCTCATGTTGATCGATCACGGACACTTTCAATACAATTCGGTGTCGCTGGGACTATCTCTGTGGTCTCTCGTATTCTTGCAGAGTGGACGACACTTTCTGGCCTCCATCATGTTCTCTCTCAGTCTCAATTTCAAACAGATGAGCTTATATTTCGCTCTTCCATTCTTCTTCCACATGTTGGGGGAAGCACTTCACCTCAAGAGCTGGTGACGATTTTATTTGGTTTTATTTCCATTCATTTGAGACAGGAGGGGAAGCTTTTCGAGGATATTTTTCCTGGGAGCGGGTGTCATACTGACATTTGGGACACTGTGGGTAC
Organism: Planoprotostelium fungivorum; assembly: GCA_003024175.1. Classification (NCBI taxonomy): domain Eukaryota; phylum Evosea; class Variosea; order Cavosteliida; family Cavosteliaceae; genus Planoprotostelium; species Planoprotostelium fungivorum. Next base: position 83,510 of record MDYQ01000075.1, read on the forward strand.
CGTTCTACGCAGCCAACGGCCTGGAAGGCTTGGGACAGGTGAGATTTACACGAAATTTCATGTTCTCATCGAACGCGATCAGCTCATCCACAGACTCTTTCCTGTCGCCAGAGGGTTGTTCGAAGATAAGGTGAAGAGATTCCGTAGAAAATCGAAAACTAATGGAGAATCAGGTGGCCAATTTCTGGTGCACCATCGATCTCGTCGTCAAATTGAAGCGAATTGTAGACCCCAATCGCCTGTTTCCGATCACGTGAGTTCATCTGCCCCTCTTTGTATCGTCGGGAGCTCAATTTAATAGTGTCGCGTTCACTCTGTTGGGACTATTACCGTCTGGTGTTGACTTACTGAAGAGACCGAGTTACGTTCGCTTAGTCTTCTCTCTTTTCGTCTCCTCCATGTCATTTTATCTCTTTTCGTTTCAGGTGACATTTTATTTCATTTTATTCTTGAAATGATTGATGCGTAGGTGCATGAGAAGACGATTTTATTCCCTCTGTTGCCTATGACGCTTTTGGCGGGAAAATGTTTCGAGGAATTTTGTTGGATGACTCTGGTCAGCATGTTCAGGTGAGATTTATACATCTCATCGCAACGTTTCATCTTTCACGATCACCATCATGATGATTCACACGTTACAGCATGTATCCTCTATTGATCAGAGATGGACAGAGCATCCCTTATTTCTCTCTCTTCGTCTTCTTCTTATCTATTGCTTTCGCAGGAAGACAACAGAATGCTTCAAAATTCAAGAGAATCGCTCAGGTGAGAGAATCATCTCTTCCTTTGAACAAACCTCCTGAATCATTTAGTTTTTGTCTTTATTGGGTATGATGTCAATTCACATCATATTTGCATCGATGAAACCACCAGCCAAACTACCTGACCTATTCGTTTTACTCTTCACCTCCTTTTCCTTCCTTCATTTCGCTGCCTTCTTCCTGTGGGCCAACTACGTGCAATTCACGATGAAGGAGAGCGTCAGCACGACGCAAACTATCAAACAGAAGAAGACATAAAGATGTGACGCTGATCGATCTATAAGAGCGACATTGCAAAATTGAGACGAAAAATTTGGGTTACCGTTTTACAACCAGCCAAAAAAAGTGGTCCAGGGTCCTCCCACGCAGCGAGCCTACAGTCTGGAGGAGTTGCTGCAGAATCCCGCAAAGATGACCAACCTACTATTGGATTTCCGCTCTCGATCACATACGCATTCATCACATTCCAAATGAACCTCTTGAAAGGTTACCTCCCTCTTCACGACCTTACTTGGTATCAGTGCGTGTAAAATTCGAGTTTAAACGTGTTGATCGCAGCCAGGGGGAGATTGGCCCAACTCAGAGGACATGCTCTACTCCAAGTGCTACGTGAACGCAAATCAGTGCCCAGCACTGTTGGACACTTTGATAAGGTGTGATACGCATTGCATCCTCACTCTCACTCTAATCGAAGCACAGATCTTCGCCTCCATTTGGTTATCTGAAGACCACGTACTGTTCTCAACTAAAGACGGCAAGGTGAAATGCTGCTCTGCAGAGACACTCGCTCACCAGATCGCAGCTCATCTACTGGGATACTTACGGAGGCAGATCTGGACACATCACAGTACCCCCGAGGACCAAGTCCAATCCTGGCGTCGTGAACAGGTACCGCTGATCCGTCATTCCGCATCACGCTGATGAGATCACAGCTTCGGATCACACTTTTTGGCTCAAAACGAAGAATGCACTTTTCTCCTCTCCACGGGCGAAGACTCCAGTAAGATGTCAGACATCAACCATCATCTCATTCCTCACAGCCGAACTGGCCGTCTATTCTCTCCCTTCTCTAGATTGCGTCAACATTCTGAGAGGCCATCAAGATTGGGTGTTCGGTGCCGCCTTCATCGATCAGCATCACTTCGTCTCAGGTAGATCCCACGAGGCATCTCAGACGGATGTACTCTTCTGACAAGTGCAGGCAGCAGAGATTGCACGGTTAAGATGTGGAACGTCACAGCAGACGCAACCGAATCGTCGCAGTGCATCGCCACGAGATTGAACCACACGAAGAAGGTGAAATCCGTCCGTTTTACATTTTAACTCAACTTGTTTCAGGTGAGAGCTATCTGTTTCGATCGCGTCAGCTGTACGTTCTCCTCCCTCTCTGCCGATCGCACGATCAAGATATGGGACCCTTCCAGAATGGACGTTGTGAGATCATCATCATCATCTATCAACTCGCTGACATCATCATCAGATCTCCGAGGTCCTCCTGACGCGTGCACCCGATCTAGTGTGTATAGACGTCAAGCCTGACGCTGGATTACTCGCCGTCGGTGAGTGCTTTTGCATCTCATTCTACAATTGAGACGCAAAATAGGATCGCTGGAACACTTCACGTTCATCGACATCAGGAGCAGACACCTCGTCTCTGTTCCTTCAAAGGATGAATCACTCGGTGTCCGCTCTCTCGTTTTCGTCGACAACGTTCTCTCCATTGGCGGCGGTAAGGTGAGACCGTCTGCGTTTTCTAGCTCTCACCTTACGAAAGGGCTACCTTTCGTTTTACGACATCAGAGCTGGAAGGTTCATGCCCGTGGATGATGAAGGTAAAGAATACTTCACTTCGGGTAGAGGGTGGTTAGACAAGAACGAAGCTTACCTCTCCTACTTTCACGACACGACAGTTCACAATGCGATTTACACGCACAGCTACAACCCGTCTAAGACGAAGATTTTCGTAGGGGGAGGTCCTCTGATGGTGAGTGAATTATAATTCGAGGCTGATGTGTGATCAGACGAGCTTGACCGGAAGTTATGGGGCTCTGTGGGCATGAATTGTTGTGGAATAAAGATGAATCTGTAACGTAGTTGATCCAAGACACGGTCGTATCTGATGGTGTGAAGATGTGATTGCCGGGCTGCCTGACAAACCAAGGCGGAACAAAAGAAGCGCCCACCGGGGGGCTCGAACCCCCGACCACCAGGTGTCAACATCTCGTAAAAGCCTGGCGCTCTACCGACTGAGCTAGGCGGGCTTGTGATTGCTCCTATATTTCCAATATGTAAACAAATTAATAGCTGCCACTTCATCTGATGTGTCTTGATCTTTCGTCTTTCGGCGCAGATAGATCATTCTCAGAGACGATAATATTTATAGGACAGCATTTCTCCATTCATCCCTCACCGTCAGCTTCATTCTGTTCACCTACATTCGTCACTCTCTCCTTCTTCGAATATCTCTCACCTACAGACCAGCGTACACGGGAGCGTCTTTCGAGGGAGGGATGATGAGTCGATCGATTTCTGATGTCCCTCTTGGTAGATCGACCGGCTGCTGCTTCAATCGCTTGGCCTTGACGAACAGAATGATGCAGACCGCGAGAACCACGACGGCACCGATGACGATGATCAAGACGTACAATTGGGTGGTTGGCTGACAAGACTACGGAAGGTGAGGGGTGATGAAAGATGATGATGAGATGCGATATGATGTATGTTAAGAAGGTGTGAGACGATGTAGAGCTTATTGGATAATGATGTATGTTTCGTGGCGCATTTATCATGTAGATCTCGATGAAAACTCACGGAAGAACCTGCGTCGGCGACGGAAAATCTTGGACAGGGTGTAGGCTGTACCGCTCCCTGCGAGCACTTTGTGTTCTCTGGACACTGTTGCGGTGATGACGTGGCATCGTAAGGACAATAATAACCGTCGGGGCACGTCTGTTCAACTGTGAGTTGCATTCTCTACCGAATCGATTCACCTGGCAGGTTGTAGACTCTGTGGCACCCGTCTGGGAGCTGTAAGAACCTGTTCGAGTTAAGAAGAGAGCAAGAGAGAGTTCTCACCCTGGCCGCATGGAGCGCAAGATGTCATCTCGAAGGCAGAGTTGTAGGTGCCGGGATCGCACGCTCTGCATAAGAACGAAGCTTGTGTGGAGGAATAACTTCCTGGAGAGCAAGGTTGGCACACTCCTCCCTCGCTGGTGGAGGTAAATAAAACAGAATAAAAGTGGAGCTCACATAGGGTTATAACGACCTGCCTTGCATTGGAGACAGAGGAGGTGACCGGGATCACTCGTGAATCCTTTGTAACATGGAGTGCAACTGATATGGATGAGTCTGTGTCGTAATGGAGATGTGATGACGGGAGGGAGCGTCACCTGGATTGGCCGGTCGAATTTGCATAGAAGCCACTCTCGCAGACTGTACAATTAGACTGGACGCTCGTTCCATTGGTGGGGCACTGGCCGATCGGACAGTCACCGGCGCATGTGGCTGAGGAATGTCAGTTGGTTGATGATGACCTCGTAATCTCTAGAGTGAAAGAACGATTGAATCTCCGAAGATGTTGATATCCAATCTCTGTTGCGATGATATCATCCTATGGAATATATTCACCGTTTGTCGTTCTGTTAATAGATGATGTTCCTCTGGGGCATTCACCACATTCTCCTGATATCGCGTCAGGATCTTCCGGCCTCCATCTTGTCTCACCCTTGATATTCACGACGAGTAATATTGACAATAGGGCGAAAACATAGAGAGATCGCATCTGAGCGATGTGTGTTCTTTGGATGTTTCTGCGATTATATAAAAAAGGAAATATTGCGTTCATTTATTCTCAACTCCCTTCGTTTGGGAGTCTGCACAGAAGCATTCCAGTCCTATCCAAATAGACATAAGTAGCACACCATACATCTGCTGGACTTCGCTCGTACCAAGCAACAGGACGGTTGCACGTTCCAAAGCGACAGTGCCTATGACAAAGATGATGACGAATCTCGATGGAAGGCATTTATTTACGCAGTACCGACCAAAGGTGTGGTCTCATTGTGTTGAAGGCTTTGGTAAGTGTGAGGGGGAGGGACTGCAATCGTTTGGGGTTGAGTCTGCTCGTGGCGGTGTCTCTCGTCGTGATGGTGATGGTGTTCGTGATCAGAATGGTGAGCAACTCCATGTTGTTTGATGTGGAGTGCTGCGAAGACGATGGCGATGATGAGACCGATCATGGCAAGGAAAGCGAGGACGAAACCTGATCGAGCGTTGAGTGTGGGTGCACGGTTTTACCTCTCACCTGCTGGGTACCATTTCACTTTATCAGCTCTGAGAGCCACGTAGTAGTTGTAAGCGTAATCTTGCAGAGAGGGGAGGTACGCCAGGAAGATAGCGATGGCAACTGTCCAACGATCAGCTCGAGAATCGAGTATGATTTACGAATCTCACCGATCTCAGTGATGAATGCGACAACCAAGAGGGTCAAGTGAACTGCCTGTGCGACTCTTACGTACCGAGGAATCAACTGTTCAAAAAATCAGAATCGGTGATTGAGGTGATGGACTTTGACTCACGCCTGCGAGATCGAGGAGTCCTAAGAATAAAGCCGCCGTCGTGAGGGCAGCAGAGCTTATGAGTAATCGAAGCACCGTGATGGGTGCGACAGGTGCGATCCAGCACGACAGAGAACCCAAAGTCTCGCATGTGGTGGTGGTGAGGTGTAAGGAGACCGAAGCAGCCGTATCATCTTCATAATGAATCTTGACCACAAACCAGGGTACAAAGATTCCAATGAATAAGAGGAGGAGTGAGATCGCGGCTACGATGTTGGAAAATCGACATAAGAATGCCATGGCTGTTGCGTCGATGTTTTTGTAAAAGAGTGAGAAAACCGTTCGTGGTTTCTCGCTGTATTTCTGGCGTCAATCCACGGAAGAGTAGTTCAGCAGAATTGAATGCCACACGAGCCGCGTTTCGTGAAGCAGAGAAGGAGATGAATGCTTTCGAAGGAAGAGACACTTGTGATCTGATGACTTTGACTGGAGTATATTAATATCACACATAAGAGGAAAACTTCCTCCTCGTTGACTTTATTCTTTATCAGTATATTAATATCGTTCTATGCATCTGTGTCGCTCTCGATCGATTGATAAGACTCCACAGTATTTTGCGACCTGAGAACGAGAACGACATGTTAATTAGAATATGTGCTGTGACTTCTGCATGGCAAAGGTGATTGTAGAATGACAAGGTGGTGATCACTTGAAAGATCCTCCATAAGAGAGAGCAAAAATACACCGAAAATAAATCAACCACGCAACGCACTCTTGATACTTTATTTACATGAACATGACCGACTCTATCCTATCTGTTCTGTTCGAGCATCAGCACTCTTGCATCTGTACCATATATCTATTTCACGTCATATTGATCGTGAATGAAGATGGAAACGACCCACGTACCTCGCTCGACGATTCTGAAACCATGTTTGGATCCTCCGTACCTGCATTTTTCAGAATAAAGAACGACTCTATAAATCGACGCACACTCGTGTTGAGTCGACGGGCCAGCTCTTCTTTCTCGCTCTGGGATGGATACGGGTACCTTCTATAAGCTTCTTGTAGTTGCATCACTTGGCTCTGTGAGAACGCGTGGCGCTTATTTATGGCTGTATATATATCAGAGATGTTGGGTGGGGTCAAGATAGAACTCACTCTCTTTGGGTTGTTGAAAGTAGAAGACACGACAGTTGTTAGTTGGACTCGTTGGTGCCTTCTCTTCCTCGTTGGACAACAGAGACGAAACTTTCATTATTTTTCTGGTGGTCTGTGCTGCTCCCTGTCTCTGTGTGGTCTATTTTATAAATGTTCCGATCGTTCCGTCTGATTGGTGCCTTCCCCTTATAAACCGATCATTCACCGATAATTCCACCTGATGCTCCTCCAACTGCAAGCCGACTCTCTTTTTACGCCATCCCGTATTAATTCCATAGGCCAAGTAGTCTGTATTCCTACTATCGGGGTTTTACTGAGTGCATGCGTAGGATGCTATATCTTTAAGCTGACATCCTTTGGCATTTTCGGCACCTTTCGTGGTATACAGCGCAGACAGATTTGCACCGAACAAACACAAATGATAGACGGTATGCTGAGGCCGATCAATTCCTTACGTGAGTGTTCTCGGCGGTGGTGGCAGTCTGTGTGACCCCTTCGTCATCCATTGAAATCCAGGGCCCTTTGGCGTGCGGGTCCGCTGTGACTCAAATGGAGGAATGGGGAGAGAATGGTGTCTTCTGAAAGGGTTGCCGGGTGACGTGAGAACGGCATGAGAAGACTCGACGAAGATGAGAGGGCGAAGACATGATGAGACGAAAGACATGATTACACTTTATCATACTGTTCCTTTGAATTTCTCAGGCACCTGCATCATGATTAGTTGTGACGTCATTCACATCGACATCGTCTCACCGATCTCTTTCAAGAAGGCCTCGTTGGAGGGTTCCCTTCCCAAAAAGTCTTTCAGTAAGATCATGGCGTCTGCTGTACCACCTCGGCTGAGTATGATATCTCTGTATCTCTTTCCCAGCTGTTCGTTGAGCACTCCCTGCCGCTGGAACTCTCCAAACATGTCGCACGAGTAGACTGAGAAGGTGATGAGACGATGATGAGACGGACCATCACATGTTTCTCACCTTTCGACCAGAGGTAACCATAGTAACCCGCCTCGTAGCCTCCAACGATATGACCGAATGCGGCGGCACCGTTCGTACCGGGCTGAGATGGGGTGAGGGCGATCTACAACGCGTCAGTTTCATCACGATGAGGAGGTCACGTGACCTTATCGATCAGCTCGTGCCACACTCTGGCGCTGTCTATAGGGCCGCTGGCAGAGTGTACTGTCATGTCATACATTCCAAAGAAGATCTGTCTCCTGTTCTTGAAGGCCTCCAATACATTCTTCGCCTTGATCAATTTCGTCCTCAGCTCTTCCGGTAACGTCTGAAGAAAATTAAACCTTAAAACCGACCGTACACGACGTCTCCACCTCTCCGGTCTTGAAGTGAGCGGACAGCTCATGCAGGGCGTCGGACTCGTAGCACCAATTCTCCAGCATCTGTGATGGTGCTTCGACGAAATCTCGTTGAACGTTCGTTCCAGCGAAACGGCTGAATCTCGCCGTGGAGCACAGCTCGTGCATCACGTGACCGAATTCGTGGAAATAAGTCTCGACCTGGGGGGATGAGATTTAGATCTTCGATCATCTACAACGAGACGTACTTCGTTGAACAAGAGGAGGGAAGGTTTAGACGGTGTTGGTTTCGTAAAGTTGGCGACCATGGCTGCAGAGGGGTACTGTCTGCCACCATCTACAACGATGAGATATACGATAAGAAGTGAATGGACTCACTCGGCAATTGAAATCCTTGCAAGAGACCAAACTCTGCGGCGTGTCCGTATTTTCCATCTCTCGGGTGGAGGTCGAGGTAGAAAAATCCGACTAATTGTCCGTCGGTGGCATCTACAACGCGGTACTGCTCCACGTCATCGTGCCACACGTGACGTTCACTACGGCTCAATTGTTCGAAACGGAGGCCCAAGAGTTTCTGGTAGATCTGAACGGAATTGAGACGTGAATTTAGGACACGCATTCTTCACCTTCAACAGGCCACTGGTGACCTTTTCCATCGGGAAGTATTCTTTGATTTTGTTGTGATCGACCTTGTCATCATCAGCATCACCATCATCATCATCATCACGATGTTCACCTCGTATTCTCTCTCTAACAGAATATTCTCGTAATATCTCCAGTCCCAGATGTTTAACTTTCCATCGAATGCCTCTCCTCTCTTCTCCTTCTCTTCCTTCTTCAGTTGCAAGAGTGTCTGTCGGTCACGGTTGGCACCACCGTCGAGCTTAGAGGATAGGTTCTCGAGAAAGTGCAGGACAGTCTTCGAGTCTTTGGCCATCTTCAATTCGAGGGAGAAAGCTGCGGGTGTTTCGTATCCCAACAAAGAAGCCTCCTCTGACGTGATGATGAGACGAAATGATGACGATCACGATAATGATCGACGACGACTCGATGATGATGATCGACTCGATCGTGATGATGATGCACCTTGACGTAAAGATATGATCTCCTCCAACAGGGGCGTATTCTCCGTCATGCATTTTTTCGAATTGGCTTCTTCCATCTTTCTCCTCGTCTCCTCCACCTTGCACGTCTGCAGGATGGGAATGATATCGGGATATTTCAGAGTGAGGACGTACTGATCGTCTTTCTTCTCCAAGTTGTGGATGAAGTCATCGGGCATACCTTCGAGGGCTTCTCTAGGGAAGAGGACTTTTGTCACGTCTTCGTTGAGGTTCTGCTGGAATTTGTTCTTCAACTCGCTCATTTCTGGTAGAATTAGAGGAGACAGATGAGATGACGCACTGTTCTTGATCTCGGTGACGCGATCGCGGCTCTGCTGATCCAGGGCCATGCCGCTCCTGCGGTAGTCTTTCAGGAGGTATTCGAGAAGTCTTCCTTCTTCTCCCTCCAATTTAGAAGACTGTTTGATGGATCAGATGAGATGGATGATGAGAGGAGCTCACGTCTGGATTTTGAGATTCGTATTCTTTGATGCTGTTGTATAAGTCGGAACGAGAGAAGATGAGGGTTTGAGCTGCATCTAATTTCGTGGCGGCTGCATTGGAAGCGTCTCTCGTTCTGAACGTTTTGTCACTTGTCTGTGTCATCTCACGTCGTTCACTCACTCTTTATCGGTGGAAACGCTGGAAGGGAAGTCACAAGTGCTGCGAGCTGATGCGAATTCTCCCTCTGCGTCGGCAAATGCTTTGATCGTATTTTCAAAAGTTCTCTTCTCTTTAGGTACGGCGACGATAGCGTCTAAACTCTGTGTGTTGTGAGGGGAAGTCACAGAACGAAGATGATATCGGTGAATCATCTTCACCTTGTTGAGCGTGCTGATCGCTTCCTCAGTCAATTTCTCGATTTGAGAGGGGTTTACGTCGAATCGAAGACGGTTTGGAAAAGTCCTCTCAGTCATTCGGAATGGGTTAAATTTGAAATTAGAGAAAGAGATGTTCCTTGTTTGATGATAAGAACCAACTGTTTTGAATGAAGATGGGCGTGTCTGCCGGAAAATGTTGGTGATCATCTCTGTGCTCACGTGACGTCACTATAAACTACAACGAGAGTATTTTTATCATTATGAAACGATCCCTGTTCACTGTCTCTCGACACAATTCAGGTAAGTCTTCAACGATCCTTCATCTAACTCCTTAGATAATTAGGCTCCGCTCGTCTGTAAACTCAGCGAGCAGACCGTGTGATAGATGGAGGTATCAAATTTAATTATGTAAATAGGTGGATGCAGATAAACTAAGTAATTCGCTCACTTCAGTTATTGAATAACACGGTGAGTCATGTTGTGATGCACGCATCAGTGAACCTAGTGGTTGTTATGAGGAATTAGTCTGCTATGTACACTTGGACGAGACATATAATCTAGACTGCCTGAGAACTCCGACTCCAGTGCTAACATCTCCATAGCATAGTATCACTGTTATAATGTATCTGTGCACAAGGTGAAGAGGAGGGAGACACATTGTCATATAAGGAGGTTCTGTATTGTAATCCTCTGTGCCTGACTCTTACCCTTTCTTCGATGATACTCGAGCGTCTCCGTCTTCATATCTTCCCACTCCACCATCTCCATCACTTCATGCTGCGGCACCCCCGCAAACTCTGGTCTCAGCGCTCTCAACGACAGTAGTGTCTCATACGGAGACTGTCTCCTCCTCTTCCTCGTTATTCCGTCGGTGGTTGCTGCTTTAGACATCACGGATATGTATTAATGCCGACAGCAGTTGTGGTGGAATGCCCAATTACTCATTTATGAAGGCGCATTCCCGTTATTGTCAGGTCGCGATTTTCGCTGCCCGACGCGAACGGCCTGTCTTACGTGTCCATTTTCGTGGTGTGTCATGACCAATGATGCGAACCGTCAGATGTTGTTTGTATTTCATTGTGTGAAATACATGCGCGTGATCTCAACGGGTCTCACTGTCCTCGTCACGTCGTACTCGTGACCACGGCCGTGAGCAGTCCGATAAATGCATCACGATCGTACTTGGCATTTGGTACAAGGTCACGCTACTATCTACCATCAGAATCCTTCACACACAGCTAAATGACCTACTTTGGCTCTCGAGTTGGAAAGGTTCAAGAAGGATGTCCACTCCTGATAGGTGGTGTTTTGGTTGGCGACGAGGGAATTGAAGACGATGAGGAAGAGCAACGATACACCACCAAATCGGCTGGATCCGCAAAATGGGTTTTGGCTTGCGGGAGATGTTTTCTTCCAATTCTATAACAGTTTATCCGAAATATCTGGGGGTCATTTTCCGGCCCTGGCGGTCTAACGATTTCAAAAATCGTATTCCATTCCGGACACGTACCATTCTGGACACGTATTCCATCTCGAATACGATGCATATTTCGATCCAAATATGAATTGAAAACAGCGTCTGTACAATGCAGACCTCCATATGTGTTGCCTCGGATCGATTTTGTGGTAGTTAAGTGCTCCTTATGGCCAGAGTTTTACATGATTATGATGTTGTGACGTTGTGCACCGTGAAATGAGTAACTCACGTGAGTGTACGGACAGAGAGATTGGTTGATAGCCACATAAGAAAAAATTGAGCAATATTAAGCCATGAAATCAGAAATCTATCCGGCGGAGACCGTCTACAGTGGAGATCTAAATATCGTATTCCATTTTTGATAAAGGAATGAGAGAGGAATCTGGATCGATCGTTGTGTATTGATCGGCTCATCTGGGCTTGATTCGCCTGATCGGGTGATCTGATCATCACATCATGACGACGGTGATCTAATGGTCTATATATATTGCAAAAAAGTGTCTCATCTGCGCACGACCCAAAAAATAGCCCTGCCAGGGGCTCAATTTATTGTGCTCATTGTTCGATGATATTTTGACATTTTCTCATTAGATTGATTGTGTTACACAGAACAGGTGGATAAACATTACTTATTCAAATATGATGTGTGTGGTGGACCCCCTCCTCAGTCTCTGCTTGCTAAACGAGGTTTTTCAAGGTCAACACTGCGATCACAAGACGTACTATAAGGCCGCCTTCGCAATCGGAACCTCCGTGCAACGTTTTCGTTTGTAGAAAGGAATTTTAAAACAAAAACGTTTGGAATACGCTCTCTCTGCCTCGACCAAAAAAACCTAAACCCTATCCCTGCCAGGGGTTCAATTTATTGTACCGTCAGGTCATCTGCTGTCTCTCCAAGATGGCGAGCGAGATCTCTTTCAATCATCTCATGAAGTCGCTAAACGAGATATCTTCAGAACCATGCCTCCACTCGTCCGTGACATCTGTCATTGCGTTTGTCGTTGCTACAATTAGCGCTGAGTCTTCTCTGTATGCTGATACTAGCATTTTGCCGTTTGAAAACACTCGGAACTGTCATCATGTAATCCGTGCAGCATGATCGTGTACAGCGGTGTATCCTCAGTCAGCTTCAAACCAAAGGTCAAAAATCGGTCCCTGTGAATGATTCCATGAATCCTGCCCGACCAAACCATCGATCTCCACAGATAGATAACTTGTGTCTCTGAGCTATGCTTCGTACGGTTGCTGGGGCCTGATACGGCTTGGTGTGTTTTGTAATCTCTAGGATGCAGGAAATGAGGTAAAGACGGCTCGCTATACCAATTTCACGGCCATAATGACTACTTTCCATCCTACGGGCTCTGGTTTACGGATGTAAACGACCATTGGATGAAAACCGTGCCAAGAGTGTTGGCACCGTCTCGTCGACAGTTGAATTTCCGCCCGGTATGATGGCTGATTCAAAGTTGAGGTTCAGAATCTTCCAGATGTTTTGTCCCAATCGGCGTCAATGTACTTTGCCACCCTTTCATCTCGACTGACGGAGAAATTCGTGATGTTCAGCCATGCACGGTGCATCTCCAAAAGTTGAATAGCGGCATATTTCTCAATGTCCTCTGGCAGAAGCTCCATCTTGCGACGTTTTCTAGTATTTTTGTTGATAGGAAAGGTTTTGATCATGAAATCGCGCATTTCCTGTTGCACTGAGCGGTCGAAGAGGCCTGGAAAATTGACACCGGTGTTACGGAGTTACGAGTTCCGAATGGTTTGCGGTTGAGAATGGTTTCTCTTGTTCCCTTGCGAATACGATCGTCATCTCGTGAGTGCATCTGTCGGATGATCTCTACATCAGCTTCCCTCTTTCGCGTTCATGAACGTCTGTCGTCGGTGAGAAACATCCATAGACCTGATCCTTCATCGTCCACCACCGAATAGATTGGAGAAGAAGTCTTTGGCGTTCTGAAAGCCTCCATCGGGTTCGACTGAGATTACGTCGTATCGCATATCACAGAAATGAGAATATTCTCACGAGGGTCCATGGGTCAGGACGATTGGCCAAAATTTAGCATTAGCCGCACCCGGCGGAAATGAGAATACCAATCGGTTTCAATGAATGAGTGAATATAAGAGGATTTTGAGGCTTTTTAGCCTGAAGAAGTCCGAGCCGACGGAACGAACCGACGGGATGATTCTGGTGAGTCCAAAGACATTGATAGAAGAACCAATGAACACAACAATTCATAATAACCTGTACGGCTATGAGCCCTCCGTTCCGCTTGCCACCATAGCTGTGATTTCTTACGCCCTGGCCGTGACGATTGGAACCATCTTGACGATCTATTATAGGCAATGGAACATGTTAGTATTAACAGGGTCAGGAATAGGTGATCACCACTTCCTTCTCTGCATGACACGAAACAATGTTGATCGATCTACAGCGGATGTTTTGGGATATGCATTACGTATATCCTCCGCACAGAAACCAGGACAATTAACATTGTACATCGGAACGACTCTTTTCATCTTATTGCCGCCCACGGTCGCTGCCACCATCAGCTACGGTACCTTAGCCAAGATGTGAGCTTGCCTCTTCTGACACGATCTGACATAGTCACGACAGGATGGAGAGGTCGGGTTCGAAGACAAAATTATTTACACCCAAGATCACCAAATGGGGATTTCTCGTCACCGACGTGTCTGCTTTCTTTCTTCAGGCATCAGGTGGTGGCCTCATGGCTAGGAGTGGAACAGCCAACGCAGGCCGGTTCATCATCGTCTTTGGTCTGGTCGTCTCCTTGGCGTGCTTCATCTTCTTCGAGGGGCTGACGATCTGGGCCAATATCAAGGCCAGGAAGATGCTCGACTTTGGAGAGGAGGCACCGAAATGGCATCATCTTTTCATCGCGCTGCACCTCAGCATGCTCATGTTGATCATCCGTTCCGTCTATCGAGTAGCGGAGTTCGCCCCGGGCTATCACTCCGCTTTGGCCCTGAATGAGGGAGCCTTCTACGGATTAGATGGTGTACCGGTGCTCCTCCTCTATGTCCTGTGGATCCCTCTTCATCCCGGTATAATGATGAGAGGTTTCAAAGACACGGAGGACATGATGAGGAAACCGCTCCACAATAATTGAAATTAGGAGGAGAGATAAAATCAAGCATTCGTCAGCACTCTGTCTGGTCCTTAAGATTAAGGTGCAGTGATGAAAAAAAGTGTGCAACGCTCCCGGTCAAGCTTTCCATCTCAACTGGCTGCTTGTGTGCAGGAATTTGGAGACAGGGAGAGTGGTGGAAAATATTTACAAGCCAAGCGTGGGACGGTTTACATGTAAAAAGAAATCTCTTTTTACGCCCCCGCGGGGATATCCAAAACAAAGCGAATTCGCGACCCAACATGAGACAGATCACCCTCTCGATCTTCTTCATCGCAATCCACACGGCACAATCGACACTCAACTCATGTTTTGTCAATCCCAACGTGACCCAGTGTCTCACTCAAACTGGATGTGTATGGTGCTATTCGGGGTCAATACGATCGCGTGACGGCTTGACCTCAAAGACGGGAGATTTCTGCTGGTCCGGCCACTTTCTCAGTCTGAACAGCAGCAATGGTGACATCCTCCAATGCTCTCCCGGAATGCTCGCCAGTGTCTGCCTCCTACCCGATGCCACTTACATCGTCATGCCAGTACTCATCGTCTTGGGCTGCTGCATCTATGCATTATGCAAGAGGAGAAAGAGAGTTCGAACACACACCATCTTCTTCGAACACAGAGCATCGGAGAGGACATCCATCAACCACCGCCGAACACAAGAATACACAATCAATCATTCGGTGCCCCATTACATGGCTATTCCCCCGCAGGATGGCTATCTGTTGGACAAGTCTGGTTACGTCACAGTATGATTATTTATTCACGCCGTACATACACAAGAGAGAATATAAAGACGCCACGACACTAGATCACCTTCATCCATGTACGCTCAAACATCATGCAGCACGATCGAGCGAAGAGGAAGAGAGGACAGTGTTTCTCCGTCTATGCAGATCGAATGTCTTACGCATCCCAATAGTCAATCTTGGGCTCTTGCGGCTTACTCGTCGTTGTAGTTCCCTTCTTCTTCCGCAGCATGTCGTCGATCTCGGTGTTCGTCCGGCCCTTCTTCTCGTCTTGGTCTCTCAGCAAGCTTTCGATAGAGAGGGCGTTGCCGATCAACCTTCTCGCGACGGACGTTGTCGTCTGTGGTCGTGGTGTACTGCTCCTCTCGTACGCAAAATAACCCGGTTGAGTTGCTGGAAGGGGTCAGACGTTAGAGGTGGAGAGGTGATCACCTCTGTATGTCGATTTGGATTGTTCGCTGGCCGAGTGGAAAGGCCTCAATTTGATGTCCGCATGTTTGAGTGACTTGAGGGCGTCCTGAGCTGTAAAGTCTGAGTGGATGCGATGGTGTAGGTGATGAGATGATGCAATGAGATGATAAGTGGCATACCGAAAGAAGGAGATTTAAATACAACGAGTAGGTGGGTCTCGTCGACCCATTTGACTTTGTATCCTAGATCCTGGTAGTCGCGGAGAAATCGATGGAAATCTTCCGTAACCAGTGATTCTGGGAAGCCGTACAGCTCGATCACGTGATCTGCTCTGTCCCTGAACTTGCGTCAGTACATCCAGAAGTGAATGTGATGTAGAGATCATGTGAGGACAGATTATGAAGGACTGAGATGAAGGACGATGAGAGATCATCACTTGGTGTTTGTTGGTGTCCCCGTGCAATCCTCCCAATTGGATAGATTCGACGAGCGAACCGGGGGATCATCTAATGTGTCCTCTCCCAAGATGGCATCTTCATCGTCATACTTGTGTGCTCCTCTTCCCTTTACTGTTTTCGTCCCAACCTATCTCTGTCACCTCTCGTGACTCTCTCTCCTTCACCTTTCTAGCAGATGAAACTTTCATCTTTGTAAATTCCTCCACGGGTGGCTCATCTGCTAGACTCTCCCAGTCGGATGTTTCTGTACAGTCTGTCGTCTCTTGTGTGTCCTCTCTTCCTTTCGTTTCATCTCCAGTGACGTCTGTTGTTGGAAGGTGATCTGCATCTTCTGGAGATCTTTTCGAGTTGATATCGATCTTGGTTGGATGTGGAGAGGATGTATGTATTCCATTCGTGTCCGTGTGGTGATTGTTCCCTGGTGCACTCGAATCGTCAGAAATAAGGACGGGAAGAGCAACAGAGATGGTAATGGGTGCTTTTTGTGTCTCTAAGTTTTCGGGAGGTGTTTCTCTGCAAATCTGATGAGGAGTACTTGGTGCATTCTCGATGGGGTCACGATCGAGAAGATGTCAAGATAAGATGAGCGTATTTGAGCATATTCTATGTCTATGAGGAAACATCCAATTGTGCACCTTTCTGATCTCAAAGATGGACTACTGGTCGATCGACTGCCCTGAGGGACTCTTGGATCAGCCTTAGCGTTACCATTCTTGGTCGGTGAACTCTCATTGCTGCCTCCATTGTTGGTGTTGTTGCCTCTTCGATGTTTTGGTATATACAAGTTGTTATCTGGTCTTTTACTCATACTGATTCGTGGGGACAGAGACCAACGTGAATCTTGAAGATGATGCTGGAGATCTGCGTGGATGCGTTCTGTCGGGGTCTCATTTTATTGTGAGAATAAAACTCTGTTTACCCTTTTAATTCATCATGATAAAAGGTTAATGCAAGCCTTATGATGACAGCCATACACGGATCAAAACATTGTTATTTCGGTGAGCAACGTGCTGCTGCTGATACCTGGATGATTTTCGTCACATCGGTCAAGGGATCTTGTGAAGTGGAAAGCCTTTGTTCGCTGATCATTCAGTGGGTTCGGACGATGAACAAGAGTCCCCTGTATACCCCGAGGCAGAGGATGTCAAGGGTATACCCCGCCTATGTGTTGCGTGACGCTTGTACGTGAGGGAATGATAGAAATGAGTATCCATGCAAAGCACTTGAGAATGATAGTGATTTTGCGTTATCGTACAGCGAATTAAAAACGTGAGCATTCGCTTGGGCCGCACAATATGCAACGGAGAGATCTTGACAGACTATCTTCCTTGATCACTTGGAAAGAGGAAATCGAATCACAGAGTGCAGAACGACATCTTTTTGTCACGAGGGGATGCGATGAGTGATGATTCTTTGATTCATTTCTTGGTTCTTTGCCAATGGAAGATTCATCACAAGACGATGATGATGTCCAAGAATCCCAGATCCCTCCTGACTGAACTCAAAACCCTCTCTCGGAGATTTTGATCGGGGGTAGTGAGGAGGAAACCTCGAATTTCTCGCTCGTGTCTTTGTCTGTGTACCTTTCGACCGATCGATCGCAGTCACCTTGCTCTTCTTCGCTGCCTTGGCCCGCCTTCTTCAGCACCTCCTGATATCATGCGCGATATCCTCCTTGTAGGGCCAAGCTACCGAGACGACATTGCCAAACTCAAGATCGAGCTGTTGACAGTACTGGCCGGGGGCCAACAGGAGCCAGTGCCCCGCCCTGCTCGAGGAAACGAGCCACGCAGACAATTGCAGGAGGAGCGAGGCATGATGGCCGGAATTTTCAGCTTGAACGACCAAAGAGAACGGAGGGGAACTGGAACGAGAGGAAAGAGGAAAGAGGAGGATGCACCCGTACAAAGAGAAGATGATCCTGGATGAGGACTCAGCATGCTGGAATGGTGGTGGGATGGTACGCGTCAGACGGATGACTCACCATCTTGTACTGACGGAATGCAGGCCCCATCTGTTCGAGACACAGCTGTCATCTCCCTCAACACATTCTCCTTTGGAATCTCCATTTCTTCCGATATCAGCCTCGCTCGTCGATCCGAAATTCTCTCGTGATGATTTCGGCCGGCGGTACGAAGGTGACCTTTTATGTTTGACTTCAAAATCTCACACGCAATAGGTCTCTTCCATCTTTCTCTCCTCGGGAAAGCTCATCTTCAATACACCTACCGCCAACCCTTCTTCCCTCATCGCAGCGATTGGTTCGACCGTCTCCATCCTCTCATCCAGTCTGTCCTTGAATAGTCTGAGATTCGTAAATGCGTCGCTGGATGTGAGCAGCCTCAATCAATTCACCCTCGACTGTCCTTCCGTATCATTAGAAAGGAATTTTACCATTCTAGCACCGACGACACCCATCCAGATCACACGGATCTTGTGTGTCTTCCATCTCCATCTGCCCCGTCACCGCTGACACGAGACAGTGATTCCATGCTCATCAACGGTAACATCACAGAGACCCACGCAGTCCATCACGTCTACACATCGAACACGAACGCCACCATCACCACCAAAAACTATCCCCTCAGTAGCAGCGGGCCCCTCTACCTGTGGAATTCTCAGTCCACCGTTCACTTCTCTTCGCTCGAATATCTCCTTCAAGCACCACAAGTCATCTTGGCCGAAACTGTCTCTTTCGACAGCAGCAGCTCGCTCACCTTGAACGAGACCTTCACGGGGACCCTGCCAACCATCGACGCATCATCATCATCGTTCAACTTGTCCACCGTCTTCTTTGATATCCAATATGTATACCCTTACTACCAGAGTGAGTCTCCATCGAGAAGAAACATTCACGTGATACGACAGTGAATTCCACCCTCATCATCGCGAAGACATTGAACGCCGATCTTTCTAAAGTGACTGTGCAGCCGAGCAACGATGGCGATACCAGTTGTCAAGGCCCCACCGTTGTGACGAGTGAGTTGACGTCACACGTAGGTGATATTGACTCGATCACAGTTGTGAACGGACATAATTTAGTTCTGTACCTCGCTGCTTATGCGGTGAAACCGGTGCAAGATTTCAAGGTAGTGAGAGGCAACACGCCCGATCTCGTGAACGTCACTTTCACTCCCGTAGTGGATTCGTGTGTGCAGAACGTGAGGATCTCTCTTACATCTCACGATGGTGAAGATCTCGTTGAATTGATGTCATTGCAGGTGAGATATACTGTATCAGACGACAGTCATAACAGTAACTACCTCGGTGAATTCGTGGGCTCAACACCGGTGAGCACATCCACACATGCATCATCGTCTGCGCATCATCTCTTCATCACGATCGGTCATCGTAATGATGACACGTTTCGCAGGTGTTCGTCCAATTGACCGACACCACCACCGGCACTCACGTCTACTCTTTGACCTTCGATTATGACATGAAGACGGGATACAAGACAAACGGAGGTGTGAGCAACACGTACACTTACAACCGTCCGATCATCCGTTCCGATGCTTCGGGTGAGATGTGAATCGATTTAGACGTTGAGGCTGAACGGGATGTAGTCAAGAGCGCTTGTTTTGCTCTGGTCGTCGCGGCCGTGGCTTTGCTGTTTTGATCGTCGGACGTCTCGGTTGATCGACCGGCTTTGGAGTCAGCAGCCTCGATAAAATAGATCAGGATCGTAGATTTGCCACCGTTATCATTTCGATCACGATCGCGTGTTGATGTTCTCGTTCGAAAATTCTCAACAATTTCACATGATCTTGTTTCATGCACAGAAGGGAAAGACATGAGGGATGATAAGACTTGACCTTTTATCTCTCGGAACCATCCGTGAACTATTGTCAACACGGTCTGAGGACGATATTGTCGTAGAAAGTGTCTTGCATTTGTGACCAGAAAGCACTGTGGTTCAAGAGCTCTGAAAATGCCTTCTGTTGCATCTACATTTGTTTGTCATCGGCAACGCGAGTCCAAAATGTTAGCGGATGCATTAAAACAAACGTGGAAACTGCATAATAAATTGATGTCTTAACACATGATCACACTTGATCGAATTTCAGCTTCGTACATCGATCATGCCGTGGGGGGGGGGGCGACTGCGATGCTCTTCACACTTTTAGCAATTTTTGTTGTCTTTCATCTTTCATTTCATGACTTCACTTCTTTGCCCCTTTTACATCATTGGTATCCGTACGGATCGTTGCTGCGATTCGAATTGCAAACGGAAGATATCTTCATTTCTGGGTGTGAGTATTCTTATGTTTTGGCGGTCCATTTTGCAGTGTTACGTATATTTTTAGACGTCTCTGTTATTTTTCGTGTTCTATTTGCTGACGAGCGTGTCGATCGGTTTTGATACGGGCGTTGGTGAATCTCTTTGTTCTCTCAGATAGCTGTCGTGAGGCGAGAGGACTCTCCAGATGATGACGAGGGCGATCCAGGTGTTGATGAAGATTATGGTGGCGTGAGTGGAACCTGTCACATGTACCTCCAGTCAGATGAACTGCATCGATATGAATCTACAATTTGGAGGACTGGCTTTGTTACAGAAGTCATCTCTTCGCCCGACACGCGTAGAATGATTAGTAGATAAACAAGGAGAAAAAAGTCGGTGTTGGTATATGATTTTGATCATTCGACAGTTTTAAAGTTTGGCGCGTGTGATTTCGTTCCACAGAGAGAAGGTGTGACCCTTGTCAGGCTCCACTCTTCCCTTGGCGATTTCCATGTATCTATCATCCTCTATCAATCACAGATGGACGTAGAGGTGGCATACCTCCGACATCTTTGCTGCAGTGATATAAATGACGTTTTCTTCCACACTCATCTCCTGACGGTAAATGAAGGTGATGTGCGTGACAATCATCGCGATGTGACGATGTGTCGGTGTGCTCCGTTCCAACACGAAAAGGACACAGAACCAATACATTCGATTTCTTTCTTCATATGAACAAGATTTATCCGGTGAACACTTTTCTGATCGACCGAAAAGAGAAAGCCTTCCTCCTCGTCTTCGTGTTGGACCTCTCCAGGAAGATCTCATGCAGTCTCTCATCATCGCTCATCACCTTGACGCTGTCTAAGAATCCCATCAGAATCGGCTGTCCTTGTGTCAGCATCATCATCATCCATGATCGTGATCGTGATTGATGATCATCATGAGAGTCTCTCACCGGAACAATGAGATCGTAGACAGATCCCTGACATGTCTTGATGATGCTGAGTTTGTGATAGATCTGTGTCATCAGATCGACGTTCATGTGTCCGTCAGAAGTGTAGATCTTGTTCTCCATCATGAAGGTGATGTCCCTGTTCCATCATCAATTCATGATCATCATCGTGTCGTGTCTTCGATCATGCATTGTGTGATCCGATCGCGGGCGATCGCGGATGAGATGGAGATCGAGTTGATCGCGATGACGATCACGCACCTCATGATGATGCCCAGGTATGGAACGGCAGGTGCATCTATACCCTTGGCAACCTTCTCGTTGTAGCCTCTGAAGTTTTTGAGGGGTGACATCACTGCCTCTAATTCTTTGTACTCCTTCATTGCATTCTCCGGTAGTTGATGCCACAGCTGTCGTACACATCAACATCGAGGTCGAGAGAGGTAGAAGCATTGATTGGGACACAGTGAATAAATAAATTTGAAAGGATGACATCACGAGTAGATCGATAGAATAAAAGTAAATAAATGATATACGGTAGATGTGTATCTCTCACCTCTTTCATGTTTTGTACCGAATAGTGTGAGAGACCACACAGTATGGCCAGACATCCGTCGAAATTCTGCAACGCTTCGCAGTGCTTGGCGATGGCGATCATCTTGCAGATGACATTGATCTGTGCCTCCCTTTCACTCTGAGAGAGTATCTCCGTGATAACCCATCGACTCGTCTACACGTTACATTCAGTCTATGCTCATCATCATCATCGTCATCGTCATCATGATCATCATCATAACGATGATGATGATGGACGTGAACACAAACATCATGACAAAGTCTTCTCACCTTATTGAAAGTTGCGATCAACTCCACGATCTCCTTACTCGACTCTTTCTTCCCGAGAGTCCAGCCGACGTGCTGGCAGATGTGGACCGGGCTCAACATCATGAACCTCTTTGAAAACTGATACGTGATGGCGCTCGCCAGCTCTAAATCGGTGAAGCGGCCGAAATCGGCCAGGGCAGTCACTTGAGAGAAGATGATGGGAGGTCCATCATCAGCTCGCGTGTTCGATCGCGATCGTCCCATGGGTTTATATTCGTTGAGAGTAATGGAGACGGATGCCTCTCCTGCGTCGATGGTCGGCGATCGAACGTTGCGAGTTGAAGATCGAGTGGTGATGGAATGATTGGGATCGGAGCTGATGAGAGTGGGGATCTTGAGGTTGTTCGAAGAGAGGTTGGACATGTTCTGAGGTGATGCTGGGAAAATGAGACGTGCTGTGTGATATGGAGGGAAGATGGAGTCTCACCTGGACGTTGTGGAGAGAAAGACTTTGAACGAAGGTGTTTCATCTTCTCCATCCTCTCCTCTTGTGATGAATAGACTTTACAACTCTTCGGAGTTCTCTTCTCTGATGCCAAACGTAAGAGGAGGAATTTGAATCCATTGGAGTTGGGTAGTTGTGGGATCATCTTTTGGATGACTTCTTGATCGCTGGTTCTGAAATCTCCATGATTCCAGAAGTCAGTCATCCACATGTAGAGGAATGTAGTGACGCTGTTCTCGTTGAGTTGGATCTGGACGTGAGATATATCAAGGAACGCACTTGTTAAGAGCTGGATCATTCGTAGATAACATGGATTGGGCGGTGGTCGCCCACAGCTCCACGAGAATTTCGGGTGGTCTATATCTTCTATATGTATACAGAAAAACCTTCGTCTCAACTGTTCGAATCACGTTAGTACTCCATCGTAGCCTTTATCATTCGATTTGAAATGACTCACGTGATTCTTTCACACAAGTCACCATGATGTTCTTTGCAAACGTTTCAAAGTGGCCCGATCTCATATCATCCTTTGAGGATAATGATTTCGCTCGATGTCTCTCTGACACATCTGATTTCATTTCTGATTCGTTCGTCTATAATACGTGTCTAGTGGTAGCTCAAGGTTCTTCTATGTGATGGAAAGTGAGGAACTGTTGGATGAGAAGTCGGTTGGTTTCGACTTTTTAAGTGGTCCTTTGGTACCACCTTTGGGGTGTTTTATATAGTAAAACCGGCTGTCCTCTTAAGCAGTATCTGTTCGTTGATAGCTGATAGTTAAGCCTGGTTCCCGGCGGGGACCATAGAAGAGAACTACTTATGGGCAGATTAGAGATTACTAACACGTATTAACTATGAGAGAGTGAAGGGTGGCGTCTCACTTTGTGCTACCTTTTTGCACGGTCGTACCTTCTATATCTGTATCTATATCGTGATGGAGTGTGTGTCGAGTAATGATGATGTGATTATCGGACGATCGTGTACGACCTTTCTCGACGATACCTACATCTCGCACGACGATGTCGATGGGATACGATGAAGGATGCATCAACGCGAAGATGACAAGCAGGCTACATCTATTCGATTCAAATGTACACAAACATCCGAGGGTTCCAGCATGATG